>DWEI01004217.1:0-11912 GCA_018245875.1 Mysoria ambigua | reverse complement strand
CAGACTCCGAACCACTACTAGAAAATATAAATTAGAAAATTTTGTAGTGTTCGACCCGGGAATCGAACCCGGGACCTGCCGATCGGCAGTCGCACCAGCAACCAACACGACCAACGAGGCAGTCTGATTGTTTGTATAGCAGGCCATAAATTGTACGTTGAGTGCGAATATTTGTTCTGTGTTTGGTGTAAAATTGACTTTAGAAAAACCTACGTATTTAGAAATTTGTAGTAGAAGTATTTTCACTTACGCGGTTTCTATAGTAGAGTATGTATCTATTATGACACAAATTAAATGTGCCATGTCAAGGTATTATTATTTACCTAATTATTTCGTGGAAATATTTTGTATTTTATGAAGACTGTGTAGGTTTTCTAAAATAAAAAAAAATAGATGCAAACATAAAAAAAATAATGCACCAAAAGTAATCGGCACTACTAATATTCTGTGGATTTAGAAACTACGTTTAATGTATCAATATTCTATTACTGTTTACAGGTAGCATCACACCAACATCAACACATGCAAGTTTTCAACGAAACTCAAGTTCAGTCCAATACAAACGTAGATCAAGGTAATTCTGCTCAAACTCCGGTTGAAATATATCTTCTACAAAGACAGTTTTCATCGTCTCCCGACCAAAGTCAAGTACAACACGTATCGAACGCACCTGTCAACGTCATACAATATAGCTCTATTCCTAATTTTTACTATAATGATGAAGCCCAAACTTCACCAACACAATATCAAGTCAGTGCAAATTATGCTATCCGCAATGAAGATCATGATCAATATAGCGAAACAAATGGAAATCATCGTACAAATATCGTCAGCTCGACACCTATAAAGTATAAAGAAGTACGAACAGAGAAACACGTTAATTTAATTCCACCCGCAGTGCAAGTTTTCAAAAATCACAATTGCCATAATGATGATAGTTTTACGTCTGAAAACATCAAAAGAGATCGCGTCAATGAAATGAAAAAATCTACAAATTTATTCGCAGAAGTCCCAAGATACGATGTGCGTAATATTAATGGAAACTTTGGAGTTAAGGAGACAACTAAAAGACCATTAACTTACCGGGAGCCGGTAAATTTAAAAGCGGAGTCACCGAGGAGTAATTCGAGAAGTGAAAGATATTATTATACTACTAATGCGCCTTTCACAACACGTAATAGGATCAACGAAGATCAGGGTATATCTAGATTGGTTGCGTCAACTCAAGATCTAATATCTAATGAAGATTTATTAAGAATAAACCATGCCGCAGAAAAGCCTGTTACTCTCCATAACGACGATATTATCAAACCAAAACCACGCTTTAATTTTGATATTCGACAAAATTCATACGATAAAAAACATGAAACGAATACACCGAGAAGCAGAATTTTAATAAAAGCTAAAATAGGAAATATAGTCGACAGTGAAATACAGCACGATGAAAGCGATAACGCTAAAGAACAACACATGCAAACAAGTCCTAATGAATATAGATTCATGTCACCTATCGTCGTTCAAGAACCCAATTACGGTACATATAAAGAGCAGATCCTTAACAACATTGTATCTACAATGGTTCCGTATATAGAAAGTGGGTATGAAGTCGTAGGTGTTAGAAATAGTTTAGATGAAAACGTGACAGATCCTGATTCTAAAGATAATAATAATGACTATATTGAGGTGACACCCAGACCAGTAGGTCAGAAATATTTAGCACCTATTACAGTTGCATTGAGACTTTATAATGCTAATAATAGCGATATTTTAAATTCCGTTAGAGACGCTGAAACATCTGATAGTGAAATAGTTTCAGATACAGTACAAAGTCCTACAAGAGAAAAGACTATTGTTGAAATACAAAAGTCTATACCGTTAGAGATAACTCATATCAATGATGTAGAAGTCCATGAATACTTAGATGAAGGTAGAAGTAATAACAATAGTCCATTAGATTTAGCAAAGTCGTTATACAGTAAATACATGCAAGCGTTGGAATCTTCAAAAAAGATTCAAGAAAATATGAATGAAATATTATATAAGTATGGAACAATGAAAAGTTATGAAAATTCCAATGATGAAAGACTTAACAACGAAGACCAGGATTCTAGAGATTCTTTAGAGCCTAGTGAGAATATTCATAGCGAAACAGTAATAAAAGCACAGTCGGATGGTGATAATTCTAACACTGATCGGAAAGAGACAATAAATTTATATAGAGCATATGAATCAGATAATAATCAGCAACTAATCCAACCCATAATAATAGAAAAAGAAATTCCAATTACTAAGTTTGTCGACCGCTATATTGAAAAACAAGTGCCGTATCCTGAACCTGTAGAAGTACTGAAACAAGTACCAGTAGATAGGCCAGTGGCTGTTCCAATTCCGTATGAGAAAATTGTTGAAAAGCCAGTAGAAGTCACTCGATATATTGACAAGCCATATCCTGTTGAGGTGCCGCAGCCTTACCCAGTCGAAGTTAAGGTACCTTATCCAATTGAACATAGGATTTATGTTGACAGACCGGTACACATACCGTATCCCGTGGAAAAGGTCGTGGAAAAACAAGTCGTTCAGCCTGTACCCGTACCGACGCCTGTTGCTGTGCCCTTTGGCATACATGTACCAGTAGAACATAAGGTTTTGTACCCGATGCCAGTAGAAACTCCCGTAGCGGTCCCAGTTACAGTGGAAAAACCAGTACCGGTAGAAAAAATAGTACACAAAGAGGTGCCAGTGCCGTACCCTGTGGAAAAGCACGTGCCTTATCCAGTTCCGTACGAAACAAAAGTACCTGTTCCTTACCCAGTGGAAAGGCGAGTGCCTGTGGCGGTTGAAAAGGTTGTTGAGAAACCAGTTACAGTAACAAAGGTTGTCGATAGGCCGGTCCATGTTGAAGTGCCCGTGCCACAGCTCTATCCGGTTGCGGTACATGTTCCGAGACCTTATCCAGTTGATAGAATCGTAGAGAAGAATATTCCTTACCCGGTGGATCGGATTGTAGAACGTAAAGTACCAGTGCAAGTACCCTATCCCGTTCAAACCGTCGTCGAAAAAATAGTCGAAAAGCCCGTCGTAGTTACGAAATACGTGGATAAGCCCTATCCTGTAGAAAAAAAAGTGCCCTATCCTGTGGAAAAGATTGTCGAGAGAAAGGTTCCGTATCCAATTCAAGTACCTATAGAAGTAAAAGTTCCATATCCCGTCGAAAGAATCGTCGAAAAACATGTGCCATATCCGGTTGAAAAGTCAACAGAGAAACCATTGCCTCCTTATAATCAAGGAATTAGTCAGGGAGTAAGTCAATCTCAGAACATCCCTAAATATATGAAGAACACACCGGGAACGCAGAAGAACAGTGTTCCATCCGCGAACATACAAGAGCTGATAAAGCAAAATTTAGCGCAACAAAAGGCATACGCTGCTCAATTTTACTATCAATATTTAAAAGACAAACAGCATCAGTTAGGGCCAGTTTTGACAACTCAATGGGGCAATCAACACGCGACAACTTACCAATACTTGAACAACTCTCACGAACATCAGAATCGAGATCCCAAAAAGACACCGAATACTGGAAATTATATAAATTATTTGACACAAAATTCGTATTACGGACCAGCTCCTGTAAACAATTATGATTGGTGGGAAAAAAATAAAAATCTTGTCGAATTAAGGCTTCGAAGGACAGACAGAACGCCGAAGGTGGCGAATTTAAGGATCGAGTACGGGGGTTTCAAACCTCCCTTAATTCCAAGTACAGAAGTTGACTTAGATGGGTTACCTGTAAATAAAAACGGAGAAGCATAATACAGATATATACCTCACCTGGAATAAAATATTACATTATGAAAATTGTTAATATAAAATGTTACTCTGAACCACGTTGAAATACTTTCAATATTTTTATTTCAACTAAATGTTAAAAGTACTAATTAATTATGTATTAATTCCTATTTAGTACACCCTCAATCAAACTAAACCTATTGATTTCGTCCTTTTAGAGATGTGCTTATGTGTGTAAGGATAATAAAAATGTACCTATGTAATTCTAATAACATTATCTGTCATACTTAATTATTTAGCGGGTTACAAATAGTGCAAGGTCCTAATTAGGTAATCATAACAATACTATAACATTCTAAAAAAATATTGTAATCGTTAATTATCCAATCGTATGCGTATATAAATTAATAGTCTATTGTTACACAAATAATTGTTTATAAATTGATAACATTTCTTATATTTCTACTTCTATTCTTTATTGTTATATGTATTTACATATCTTTATGTAAGCTCTTCTCCCAACGACATAAAAGCTTATGCTACCAAGTATTGTTGTGTAGATTTAAACAAAATCATTAATTTATTTTACATTTTAGTATTAACATATGAGAACATTCGTCATCGGAATAGTTGTTCAATGGTGATGTTCCGGCGAACGTGTGTTGAAATTTTTTTTATATTATTAGAAACATGCGCCAGGAGCCAGGAGCAATCCAAATGACTAAACACAGGGAGGAAACAACACTATAACGAAAACAGTAGCTATAGTTTTATAAATAAAGTGTCCCTTAAGCTAAGTGACGTCATTTATATTTTATTAAATTTAATTTGTTCTAACGACTTGAATGATGTGGAGTGCCTTTGAAATCTATTTAAGATTTTAAATTTAAGCTTTAATAATCTATGGTATTGTGAGATGTTGATTAATTTGTAAATATTTTTAAGAAAATTATACTATTATTAGGAAAATATTGTTTAATTTTATTTTATTCCTTCGCTACACAACATTAGGGCAATGCAAGCTGTACATACTTCTAAATGGGGAGCGTGTGGTAGTTTAAGGGCTGTGTGAAGAATTTACGCCTGTCTCAATTCAGGCGGAAATGGAAATATTATGTAACCTTATTTAAGGCAATGAGAAACATCCTATGAAATAACATTGACAATAACCTGCCGTCAATACAAAAAAAATTGAAAATGTACACGTGCAATGGCGTTCTACCTATTTTCGTATGAAGAATCGTGTTTATGTTCCAAGCATTCCCAAATCAAAACCTACTGGTTTCTGCGGTGACCTTAATTACAACTAATAGCAAAAAGAAAGACATTTAAACATTGTTTTAATGGTGTATTGCAGTGGATTTGTGCCCGGTTCATGGCAATAGCTTCATCCTCTATTCAATTGTAGGACGTAAACATAACTGGTGAAACGCGGGAGTGTGCTCCATTCGTTTACCTACCTCTGCGGCCATTTTAAGCGTGATGTTCCGCTATCCCATAGTTGAGGAAATAATATCAAATGTGCAATTCTCTTGTTGAATGTTTTATGAGTATTACACATTGTTATGTACTAGCGGACTTGAGTTACGTTTCCTTTTTCGGGTCGGTCAGACTAGTGTTAAACTAATACGAGTCCTGCCTTTGAGCCGCCGCCGACTGCAGCGAGGCCGCGGCCAACATGAGTTAAGCCGGCCTTATATATATCTAATAAAATACGTCTCTTTCTTGCGTAAATAACCATTAACAAAAGGTTTTCTATTTAATATTAAAATAAAATGTACGCAATGGAATTAAAAATAAAATTTATTTCCAGTTGAATTCTCACAAAACGCCGAACCACACGTCAACCTCAGAGGCTCTGGTCGACTCACTAAAGTATACAATAAAACAAAGCTCATATACATAAATATATAACTACTGTATGTAAATGTTATTATGTACCTCAGCTTCGGTTGCCCCATTATCTCCAAATGTTTTTATGTAAATAAAAGAAATGAAAATAAATCCTATCGAGATTTAATAAATGTAAAATATATTTTATAAATTTATAAAATATTTTATAAACAAAGCTAAAACTGCAATAAATGTGAAATTTAAAAATGCCCAGCCTTTTAAAATTAAGTGGAAACTGTTAATAGTTTGAATATAATGAAATTATAAATTTTTAAAACAAGATATTAAAATATCACTTATTTTTTAACATGTCTTTATAAGAAGAGAGGACGCGACAATCTCAGCTGAGGCGTCCGATTTGTGATCTCTTGTAAAAGTACACTACACTTAATTAGATTATAGAAAAAAGACGCGATCGCCGCACGGCTCGCAACATACGTACATACAATCCTACCTTAATATTTATACCTACGAAGTATGCGTAACATTACACACCAAACTTACAAAAAAAGAACAAAAAAAGAAAAAAAAATAAAACCTCCAAAAGCATCACACATAAATCACAAACAAGCCCGTTAATTACAAAACTTATAGCGTTACCAAGTTACACAGGAAACATAGTTTGGTGTAATGCACAAGAGAAAACGATTTGACACAAGACTTGCAACGATAAAGAACGTTATTGCTATCTCTACAGAGTCGTAATACTTCGATCACAATTGTACACATCTAATAATTTAATTTAATTAATTCATTAATTTATAAATATTTAACTCGGAAGATATCCAGAGATCGTCGAAACTAAAATATTACGCTTTTCCGCCGCTTAAATATAAGTGCATATTGTAAAAATTGGTTATAAGTAATTAACATAAATCAATTTATAACTTATGTGATATCCAATGGGTAATCGAATGAATTGGTACAATTAATGATAAGACAGTCCGATAACGAATGGTTGGCACTCGAATATTGTACTTGGTAGGATGTTTATGAAAGTGCACCGATAATAAACACTAAGAGTACAACTTGAGGTCTGTAGGGAGGAGACCACTGTCGTGTCTGTGTACGGTCAGCAGTGGGCTGCCACAGACTATTAAGACGGTATATTTTCTTCTACTGAACATCATAACCGATGCTCCCTGCAACAAGAAGTATGTATTTAACAAGGGTAAAAATGTACTTTTATAAAATTAAGGTAAAATGTCCCCTGGTATTTCCTCTTTTCTTATATTTTATGCCTATTTAATATTACACATGCAACTACCGCTATCATTTGCTGAAGCTGTTACATATATGAATTCCTGGAGTTTAATACGTTATAAGGTCTTAATGATGTATATAGTATTATTAAATTATGAAGCGATTCTTTTTTCTATCGGTACAGTGTGACTGTTTCAAAATAGATGCCAACGTTTCATTTTAGCCAAGACGATCTCTAGAAAGCCTAACTTTTAGATTAAGTGCTCACCTCGCAGCGAATACAGGCTATCAAAGTTAACGTGGGCTATACAAAATTGTCAATACGCCTTTTTAAATTTAGATCATATTATGCATGATCCTAAATTTGAAGTTACAAATGTTTCAAATCCGAGATACGTATAATTTTTTTTTACATTTAATTTAGGTACATAACTGTCCACAATTCGACCTCTATGTTCGGACAATTGATTTATATATTCTTTAATTCCAAAAGTATGACAAAGTTAAATAGATAGGTAGTATCACGAAACAGATCTACCTACAATTTGACACTTTCTAATTCAGCCTTACAATTAGAAAGAGACAAATACAGCGGGCGACCGCCGTGTGTGCAATGATCCTTATGCTCTATGTACAGTGGCAGCCCCCGACCGGCCAGCGAGGACACATTGGGAGCTTGGACGCGCGCTCTTGTACATACGAATGTTAATACTTCTCAAGCGATGCCTTTAATAGTTTTCAATGTAACGGGTACGTTTCCTTATGCCTACAGAACTCGTCTGAATACAACAATTCGATAGAAATATCAATACATGTATTTAAATTCATTGTTGTAGATGCAGAAACATCCAAACGCCCAATGTGAAAGGCCCAAGTTCGGGATCAAAAAGTGTAGCTGGCAACACTCATGGCGAACATGACATCCGCGGTCCAAACCAAACACTACGTCCCTCACGTCACGGTATTACAAAAAATGATGATTATGAAAAAATAAAACCAAAACATATAGTTTCACAAATATTTACTACATCATACTAACTCGTGATTTTTTTACTCAAACAAAAACGTATTAAATATGAAAAATGTTGCCAGTGAACCAGCTCTAAAAAGACAGCTCGTCTATAAAACCCTTACACTTAATTCAAACTTTACACATGCACAGGGCATGAACGTACGCGCACATCATTATATTGTATACAAAGGAATAGTTTCTTGACTGATGACCATAAAATTACATACAGGCGAGCATTTTTCTTTTTGCAAAACACAAAAATCATATAGCTGATGCTTTATCAACCAAATATAGATAAAACCTCGTAAAAATATCCCGTGTGATTTCATCAGTTATCGTAACGTATAAATATTAATTTTCGTATTAGAAACTTGAGTATTTTAAGACAAATTCATAAAAAATTAAAATACGCACATCAATTTAAAACGTTTTCATTAATATAAACAAAATTGTATACGAAATCAAACTGCCATAAAAATCGATTGGTCGTTGAAATTATTTTTTTTATGAAATGAGTAAAGTAAAACGACAATAAAATTTTAATATACTTTGGAATGGCAACATTTACAACACCTGTCTATCTATAAAATGTCTGTCTACAAAATATGAATTATATACTGTATCTTGACCAGTTAATAAAAGACAGACGACCCAGACGGCTGTCTTTTTATTCCCGAACACATCGGTACAAGGACATCAGTGGAGTTGCGGCAGATATAAGAAAAACTGTCGATACAATTCATCGTACCGTCAATTCAAACGCTATTCACAACAGCCTAGTTCATTCATCGATTCGATACATTAAATATAACAATGACGCTACTACATCGGAAGGAACGAAAAAAAGAAAAAAAATTAAAATTAAAGAGAAAAATTTAATAATTAACCACTAAGCTAACTTGTATGTTGAGCGCAAACTCACTTTGTACATTAATACACATTATAAAGATACGTAAAGTAATAATATTTTCTATAGTATAAGCGATAGCACGAGCGACGCGGCGCGGGCGGGGCGGGGGCGGGGGCGGGGCCCCGCGCGCCTCGCGCCGCCCCCGCCGCGCTTACATATCTACACCGTACAAATAAAAAAATAAACAATGAAAATCCTGTGAACGAGATGATAGTGAAATTGTATTATAATTATTTTATCATTACATTTTAATTATTATTAATAATAATATTTATTATTATTATGTATTTACTCATTCATTTATTTATATTATACAAAACAAACGAGGCGTTACAATATTGAGAGCGGTTCGTATTTTTAAAAACATTGAACTAAACATTCATTCGTTCAGCTCGCGATACTCCCGACGAGTCCCGCCATCTGTTGGCACATCTCGCCTCACTCCAAGCCTCTTTTCCTAATTAAACGAGTCATTGAACACGTCAAGTGTCGACGCACCGCTCGCGAGGAGGCGCCCTCGCGGCGGCGCGGCAGACGCTCGACACACGAATGGCAACACCGGTCGTCGGGTGCCCGTGGCGCGACTCCACGCGCTCCGAGTGTTTACAATGTCAATGTGTGATTTAGAAATAAGTTACCATTCTATACATATAAATACGTTAATTCGTGATTTGTATGACATAACGTTACTCATGATTTATGTCCTGCACACATATATACCTACACAGGACTTTAAAAAAATAAGAATAGTACCTAACCGTAACAATGTGTTTATATAGTTAAACGTTTAGATAAACTTATAAGTAAGTATTCAAATTTTATACATATTAAATACGTAAATATTTAATAACCGCCGACATACAATAACACAGTAGCGCCCCAGGTTATGTGACAGGAATTGACTTCGGATTGTGTTCGTCGATCGCTGTCGACGTGGTCACTCCCGCACGCGCGTCAGGCGCGCGCTGGCATCAGTGGAACGATGAACAGATGTGCACAGCCGCAGCGAGCATTCGAAAAGCTTAAGGCTTTTCAAAACACCAAACAATAGTATAATATCGAATCGATTACGAGTGAATTCGAGAAGCGCGCACTGTAGCTGCGCGGCGCGCGCTCCGGGCGTGTTGCAGCGGTCGCTTCGCGGGTTAAAAGTCGAACAGCTCCGGCGGGGGGATGGGGTCGGTCGGCAGGCAGTCGCACGCCGCGCGCGGCGGGCTGGCCGGCGGGCTGGCCGGCGGGCCGGGCGGCGGGCAGGGCGGCGGGCCGGGCGGCGGGCCGGGCGAGCGCGCGCGCGCCTGCCGCCGCAGCGTGTGCACGCTGTACGAGTGCGGCTGGTGCAGCACGCGCGCGCGCGGCCGCTCCGCCTCGCAGCTGTCGGCGCGCAGCGAAAGCGACGAGCGCGGCTGCGGGCGCGCCGGGGACGGCGGCGGCCGCAGGTAGTCGGAGCGCGCGAGGCACAGCTGGTGCGGCGGGTACGCCAGGAAGTGGGCGAGCGTGCCCGAAGGAGTCCGCAGGCCGCCGTTGGCGACGAGAACCATGTCTTCGGCCGAGAGTCGCAAGCTGTCGGAGCGCGGCGGCGGCGGCGGGGGAGTGACGGACAGAGGAGAGGGAGGCGAGGGCGGCGAGGGAGGGGAGCGCGGCAGGGGCGAGGGGGGCGAGTGCGAGCGGGGCGAGGGTGGCGAAGGGGGCGGCGCGCGGCGGCGGCGGCGGCGCCGCGGGGCGCTCCCGGGCAGTCACAGCTTGAGTTCGTTTGCTATTTTTGACGCAATATTCTTGAAGCCAATACTCGTGCCTGTAACAGGAGGCCATATGTCTTCATTAATCGTGTGATAATCAAGTGTAATATCAAATAACTGATTAAACCATCTATGAGTACACGTGCCAGTCCATCATTTATAGAGTCTTACTACGAAAGCAATAGTCCACTAGTGCTTTACCAGTATAAAGCCAACCAATCCATGAATCTGTCCACACGACAACTCCAGTCTAAATCCCGGCATGTAATTCCGAGCGCTCGATCACACATAAAACGACATAAAAACATAGACATCTTATTGAGTCAGCAGTAAATTTTGTTCCCGCTCAACACTCTCACTCGCTGCCGACATGTGGCGGCGGAACGTGTGACATCATCGGACCGATGCGTGGTGTGTGTGAGTGAAGCCGCTCACCGGATATCCGCTTGAAGCGCACGCCGTTGAGCGAGAGGCGCGGCAGCTTGCACACCTCGATCTCCCACTGCACCAGCGAGTCCGCGTTGGGGTCGCCGTGCACGCACAGCAGCAGGAAGCGCTCGCGCTGCTCGTAGTCGCAGTTGTTCGCGTCCAGCACCTGCGCGGGACGTCGAGCGTACGACTCAGTTTAACACAACGCTCCACAGCAACGCCACGATATGTTACGTTTACTTTTGCGTCGTTGCAAAATTCTTGCACGCCGATATATCTCCGGTCTAGATCGCTCATAGTACATTTAGATACATATTTTTAAATCAATGTTTTCACCGAGCGAAAAGAACAAGAGAAATTAATTCACTAAAACAAACAGATACGAAATATCCTGCCTACCTTCCGTATCTCGGCCATAATCTCGTTGGGGTCCCGCGAGGACGTCGTTTTCATGCTCCACGTGAACCGAAGCACCCTTGGCTTCACCTGCTCCTCGTTACCTTGCCTACGCATAGAACGAGATAGCCCCTCATCAAATTTTATTTAGATTACACATTTGTACTTGACATGTACGCGGTACGTACAGCGACATCTATTGTAACGATTCACGAACTAATAGCACACAAAAACTTTCATTTCATAACCTTCATTATGTATAAAACAAATTGTTCGCGTTCTTTTTTACATACAATTTTCTGCTATATTTAAATATTGCTAAAATGGAAGAACTCAACTTTCTGCACTGTATAAACAAAAACATTTATAATCATTCAATCATTCGTTCCTTTATTAATTTATAACTAAGTGTTAAAAAATTGCTCTGCTTATGCACATTTATGTCTTTAGTCACATATACATTTGTTTTTTCACAAATATTGTTAAATAAAATCACACACATTGTTGCCACATCACTGGCAACACACGTTATCTGGTAAAGAAA
>DWEI01004216.1:0-11913 GCA_018245875.1 Mysoria ambigua | reverse complement strand
AATTTTCTAATTTAGATTTTCTAGTAGTGGTTCGGAGTCTGGATATGTGCCCGATGCATGGCAGTAGGCTCACCACCTATTACATAATGGGACCTAAGCGTAACTGGTGCATCGTGGCTCTGCATTCCTCTGCCTACCCCTTCGGGGATTACAGGCGTGAAGTTAAGAAGTTACGTTTGTATGTATACCAATAATTTTTGTATGTTATCATATACATGTACATATTGCTCAGAATGTTTCGTTTCGTCGCTCCTAAAATATTCCAGACGCCGTAAAGCGGCTGAGATTCCGTTCATGGTACGTTGCAATGCTGACTGGTGACAAAACTGCTCTGAACATTGTCTAAGAGAGTATCCGATATACCTGTACTACGACGACAGTATAACAAGCTTTCGATCAACGCTTTTCGATCAACCACTGCACAGAGCATCCAACCAACAGAGCTTCCAACCTTCCAACGTTAGTTGTCGAACTTCGTTAAGTTCTATTAATATGTATGTGATGTTCAACTCGTTCAAATTATTTCCTTGATTTATGGAAAAGAATGCAAATAACATTTAAAGAATTCTATTGATGTATATGTATGTTTGAATAAAAACCATTTGACATTCTTGTATAATATTATGTTATTATAACATTTTAATATTTATCAACTCATCGATTTCATTTATATAGACGAAAGCGCGTGAAAACGAAAGCTGTCTTAGTGAAAGTACCATTAAAATGTATATTAAGCAATATCAAGTCTTATATAATAACATCTGTTCCACACATAAAGAACTTAGTACGCGGATTAAGGAACATTAATCTTCTATTGTCAACATTTTTATGAAGCTCGCGAGAAAGAACTTTATCGAGACATAATACGGTCATATCATCTATTTTATGACGTATTTGTTTTGATGACTTATTAATTTGTTAACAAAAAGGTACACATGTATCTAACATCGTATAAACTCGAAGCATACAATATACACGGAAGCAACGATAAGTATACTAACCCGTATATATTTTTTAATAAACTCAGAAACCATTCCCTATAAATTTATCAATTTTGAACTACAACCACTATTACAAAGACGACAAAGCGCACGGGAGATCTCACAAGGAACAATGGATCTATCCACGAAGATAAGACCTTTAATACCATTCTAAACCGTTCGCCTCCTTTCAGCGTTCCCCTTTCACGCACTGTCTGAATCGTGAACGAGTCAAGGATCACAGGCAGACTGAAACCTCTAAGAATGAAAGGACCTTTCCGGCTGTACTATGCAATACGTATTACCGGTTTTACGAGAGCAAATGATCTAGAAATCTATCGAAAGTGTACATGCCTACGTAAATAATGTTAATATACAAATCGCATGCAACAAGAGGTACTTAGTTATTAACGACCTATTATATAATGGGACGTAAGCCTTATAAAACGTGCGAATGTACCACACTCTTCTGCCTACCTCTTCGGAGATTACAGAATGATGGTACGTTATATACATAACGTTAACATAATCATTTCGATTAAACGAAATAAAAATGTATTACTATAATAACATTGCAATCAAATAAAATGTATATAATGGAGCGCTCGTTATTTTTCCCATGATACTGTCCCAAGAGGGCGGCACGGCACACGTTTGACAAATCCTTCCCATTGACCGGAGGAATCACGCGACGCCCCCCCACACGGCCGGAGCACCGAACAAACGCACAAAGTAACGACGAAAATTTACATTAGGCTGGTGTAATGTCGCGAGGCAATCTCACTCGAGTCGTTCGAGGGCGGAAACCGCCGAGCACCACCAAACAACTTTGAACTGCGCGATAATTCAAACGCCTCGATTACGCTGCGAACACACAGGTCACACAACAATGGTTGCGTTATATCGGTCGCGATGCGTCGGGCGATATAGCAAGAGAGACAAATGTGTCGCATATCTCGGAGGCGTCTCCGCATACAACCTTGACATTCTTATTTTCGCAAGCCACGAACGGCGGCGGACGGGAATGCGCGGTATTCCAATTTACTTTCAATACATTTTAATTATGTTCTCGCCGTGTACCCTCATTGTAGTGAGCTTTTGTTATTTCATAGTGCAAATTACCCTACTTATAGAATGTTATTGTATACGTTCTCTTTATCAAAGAACAATGTGCTCAGCTCGCAATCTTATGAAACGAATGTTGAAATTTAAATAAGTCGCACATTCAAAACGATATAAACAATAATTTAATGACATGTTTTGTACGTGACTTTGACAAAGTAGGTATATACCTAAATTTCGTACAGACGAAAATATCACTATTACGATCATAATGTCATTAAGACTATTTGTGTATGCCAATATACCACCAATATGCCACCTGCAGTCGTGGGGATTCAATGATTCAAGGATATGACAACTGGTGAAAAGTGAAAGTACCCTCTTCCTTCCCTTTCGGAGTAATACAAGCGTGATTTTATACTATTATACTTGTATACTTTTTATTATATTATACTTTTATATTTTTTTTATTATACTTTTATACTATTATACTATTACGTCACGACAGACAATGATAACATGTGTTCAAATTTGTATTTAACATGTAAATCAAATGTCAATGGACCTTAATTAAACAAGAAAAACTCTTGATAGTAACAGTCCATTCATGTTTATGTATAAAATAGAAAACAAATACATCAGGTAAAACATATCGCATACAAGAAGTAAACGTTATAGATACAAACTCGAAACGGTTCGCGGGAGGAAATTGAACCGGGCACGCGTAATGTTGCCGAAGATATTAAAATTAAACTACGCAGTAAAATTTCCCTTTATATTTTACGTATCGGGAGGGTGTTACGGATACGTTTTACTTCATGGCTGTATTTATGTTTACAATAAAATTATTTATATTAAACGTTTATTTTAGATTTGGAATCGAATTACACCGTTTGGTTTGATACTAAAAATGTTCTTGTACAATTGAAGTATTATTTTTTTTGCAACGTAGAAAATTAATTTTTGTTGACATTTAAGAAGATGAATTTCGTTGTCCCTTCAGAGCTGCGGTAACCTTAATTTCCTCCCCCTCATAGCAATCTAAGCACAAGTTATTTGAAGGTTTTTGTTTCAAAAACAACATAATTGTGCCGTTGAGGCAAAAAGCCCTAATTTTTCCCTCGGATTTCCATTTAGACGACAACGAGGTAAAAAGTAAAATTTACGACAGTCACGTACATTTTATCATATTTCTTAATTAAGCTTGTTTTGAATTTTTTTTCCCCCGTTAAATTTGTTCGCAAATCAAAAAAGCTGTAGGCAATAACGTTACAATAAATAAAAAACGACGTGTACTCACGAATGACAAATTATTTCATTTAGTCCTAATTGTTCATTAACATTCAATGAAACGACAGAAAAACATTTGTTTCAGTAGACGAGTTTTTGGTTATAATACCGTAACATCACTCATGTTATGTCCAAAGAACTACTTACACTCCTACGTTTCACTAGTTACTCTTACTTCTCTACATGGAATAGAGAGTGAGCTTGTTGCCGTAAGCCGCGCATGAACCGCGCTAGAAATTTCTATTGGAAAATGTAAGTAACAAAAATCCAGTAATAACCAACTCAGGATTTGAACCCAGGCCATATCGATTAACAGTTGCGCTTGCAACGACTCAACCAACGAGACATTCTAATTAACAATATAATTATTAGCAAAGCAATTTAATTATTACACACAAGGAAGAAATACGGAACAATAGAAAAATACTCATACATGTACAAACACACTCTGACACTTGAGAAAACTTGAACTTGAGAAAAGCGATAAAATGTCAATGTACAAGACATTCGTACCTATAACGAATGTAAACCTACATTGACTGGTAATTATGAAACTTATACGCAAATTTCAGATAGAGTCCATGTTCAATGCGACTCAGAGATGTAAAAGATTCTATTGCAACGAGTGTCGCAATCCTCTTCGCAGGTGTGACGAATCGCTATTCTACCAGGTAATAGGTTTTACACAGTGTGCTAAGCACTCGAACCAGTCTTATACAACATTCATTGTTTATAAAAGCAAAGGTTAACATGTGGGCAGGTGTACCATTACTACGTACAGTAAGTACAAATAACCCGCGGCACTGATAGCCAGTAAGTTAAGCGGTCACTAACTCGCATTCAATTTGAATAGACATCGAGCTATAAAGACAGAAAACGAGTAGTGGTACTAGAATCAGCTCGATAAAATCTCGAACAGATACTAATATGAGATAAGGTGAAGCTTTTTTACCTTCACAATAAAAGCCTGCATAAGGGCTCCGCGACCTACCAGGTTGAACAGTATAAAAAAACTACAAACAGTATATACAAGACAACGTTTCTTAAATCTTACTTTATATAGCCAATACGTGTATGAAGAGAAAAACGTATGAGGGAGAAACTCATTATGGTCCTAATTAATTAACTCATAAGGATAATGAGCGCTCGGTAGCCTCTGCTTATCCTGTACGGGACCTGGCGTGGTGTTATATTAATACCTATATCCCTGAAGACAATAGCTTTAAACTTTCTCATTTCGAGAGGCGTCCCGAGTCCAGCAATGGAACGATAAAATAAATATGTATACCATTATATTTATAGATAATTAACATCATAATTAATTTTTGATCATGTAACAAGCCATACTTAAATAACTCGATCGCGTTAATTAAAGTAGGAAATTAATTTGTATAAAACGATTTTATCCTGTTATATCCCTTTAAACGATCATTTTAAATAATTTAACTACATCGTGAGTTGTTAATTATTCAAATGGAAACAATTAAGACGCATTCATTTAATTTTCATTGATATTTAAAGTTATCTATTATTATTCAGCAAAAAATACCGAACAATGTTTTCTCGAAGTACCTATTCCTACGTTGAAATTGACAAAAATAACACGAACGAAAGTTCGAATATGGAATGTGATATACATAATATTACTATAAACCGCTTAGAGAATGTCGTACAGAACACGTCCCTCCCTTCAAAGCTGTTTCGTTGACCGTTTGACCTTGACATTAAAGGCAGGTGTACAAAGATCCGCCCGTTGATAAATTCAATTATCTATGCTATTTTCACTTTCTTGTTCGTTATTTAAATGTCCCTTTGAGGTACACTTTCGTTATGAAAGGTCAAGTTAATTGCATTAATGGGGAAATCGAAATATGTACTACAATTATAGGCACTTTTAGACTGAACGTATGTATATAAAGTTTCCCGTCTCCATCTTTGTTAATGCGTATATAAACAAGTTTGATTTCCTTGTATGAACCGGGCATATGAAAAAGTACTAATAAAATCAAATGCCTAGAATAACTGATGAAAACCGTGAGCATTATACTCCGCCTGCCACTTCAGAGATATCGGGCGTGATGCTATGTTATCAAATGTCTAAAAACCTGTATATTTTAAAATAGTGTATACTATCACTTCTCTGATAGTGCCGATCAAAATCTTATATAACCTACAATATTTAAACAAAATACTCCGAAGCTCACAGTCCAATCCTCGTCGGATCGTAATGGCGGTCGCATTTCGCAACAGCATGCAACTCATATATACAGACGTATAGAGGCACGCCTATTTCCTTAACGGGTACATGAGATTTGCAATAACAATCTTAGTTCTCCGACTCGATATAATAAAACACTGCGATCGAAAGGCATAAAAGTTGCGAGAACTTTAATTAAAATTTTAATTATTGTTTTGACGAAGACAATTAACTAAAATTCTGCTATATAATGACTTCATACTATGTGATAGTATTTTAATATATCATAAAATTATATACATATGTAGTCTTACGGAGTTGTTTTACGAAGTACGCGTTTTAACTGCCAAATATTTCTCAATACTACAATGTGTCATGGCAAGTATGTTTTTTGCCCGACTTTTAACATTTCCTCAAAGAGTTTGTGTGCTTACGTAAGTTAATAAATAAATATGACCAACAGTACGAGTTAAAAAAACACACAATTCAAGTCAGTATAGACAATTTGGAAACCTGCTTATTTATTGGAATCGATTATAAATGAAAAGTAACATAAATATATTGGTATGTAATATGTATGGTTATAGAGCCATACATCTCGTTTTCTTTCCGCGGAGCCGTGGGCTTATCGTTAACACAGCCATAAGGCCGCCTGTCCCTTTCACTTCTAGAACATGGTATTAAAGTACGTTAGAAATCGTGAATAACTTCTGAGCATTTCGTTTGTGTACTGTAACTTTAAAATATTTTAACATTCGAATAAATATATTAATATTATTAAGTTAAAACTATAAAATACTCATGAGTTACCTACGAGTATGACACATAAGATTTCATGCAAAGATTCGTTCGTGTTATAATTAACTTGATTAATTTATGTACATTTTGTATGTGACTATCTGTAAATTAAAGTATAGTTTAAATAAAATAAGTAAATGTCAATGTTGTGTCAAAAGTGTCAATATTGTTATCTTTTACGTAACATCAAACCGATAATCCCAGAACAGGAAAACAGAGGATTGTAGTTACGTTTAGTTCCACTACGGAATAGCTGGTGAGCCTCTTGTGATACACTTTGCAAATATCCAACTTTTTAGTTGGAGTAGTAGAATAGTGCTCGACCCGGGATTTGAACCTAGGGCCGGTAGATCGCTTGCCACCAACGCTACGAACTAACCAGTCAGGCTGTCTTTATGTCAATATTAATTATTATTTAAAGATATAACATACGTTACTAACATTTATTTTTAAAATAATTTTCATAAAAACAGCCGCATATTTTCATTTAATTTGAAGATTTTTGTTATAAAATTAATTAAACACAAGATACGAACTTTATATATTAAGAAAAACGTAATTATCAAAAATTTATCACACTAATAAGATAATTCATTATGTTTCAAGGGCATTGGCTCTTGAGTTGGTTGTATAAACAGATTTATTTTCATATAAGATTATATTATATTTTTGCTAACATAAAGGGAAGAAAATATTATGGAATAAAAAAAATTAGAGACAGGTATTATATTTACCAATATATAATAATTCAGCTCAAAAATACCCTTATGAGAAGATTCTATAAAGCAGGTATTATTGTAAAAATTTAAAAACAAGAAACTAAGAAACCACAATTAAAAACTAATTTAGTGTAAACTCACATATAATGAATTGGATTATAAATAAATTATGAATTAGGTACATTCTGCATTACAATACAAAATCAGTTAATCAGACTTCTATAACACTCCTATTTTATTGAATGTTTCTTGATATTTAAAAAATGTAAAATTATATGTTAATGTTATAAATGTGTAAAATTTATTCTCTTCAGGAAAGCTTCGGTAACTTTAAAATGAAAGCTAATCAAGTGACAATAATATTATAACCTCACCTTGTATATGCCGTCCACAAGTTTCGTAAGTTCCTCCGTCTCCATGGCGAATTGTTTTCAGGTGTCGCTAATGAATTTACACGTGATCCTTCATTGATGAATGTACACACAAAATTTGAATTTAACACTATCAACACACAATTCACATTTCAATGCACCGTCTCCAGTTGATGTTTTCTTCTTCAACGAATAATCACTTGAAACAAGATGCCGGTGACATCTGAAACAAAAAAAAATACACATTCATATTTCATAAAACACTTTTAACACAAATGCAAGAAACAATTTTTGAAAATAGAACGCAATTTGAAATCACAACACGGAAAAAGTTTTCGAAACAATATTATAGGCACAGTTTTGAAATACGACACTTCTAGGATTAGGATTAGGATTGACGACATTAAATTTTCCACTAGTCGATACTATGAAATAAAGTTTTAAATAAATTGTTAATTACTATACATAATAAAATTAAACTTAATGCGACGTAACATTGCACCTGTTATCGTAAGCGGCGTGTCGAAGCGTGCGCTCGGCCCGGAGCGAGCGGCTAGAATACAGCCTTTAACGGGCAGCCTCGCGCGATACGCTGTCACTGTGAAGCGTTTAGAAATACATCGCCCGGGAGCCGAGTGGCAATTAACAATCAGGTTCTTTGTGTCTCGTATCGAACTCAATTAACAGCTCCACATATATTGTATGTTTCGCTGATGTTTGTTTCTATGTACTGTTAGAAATTTATACAATTGTTAACGACAACGATTTAGTATTACAAATTATTTTGTCATATATAAGACATAGCAAATAATTGAAACCATTCACATTAGGAATAAGCATTGTAACAGTTTGTTTTCATTCTAAATCTACTGAGCTTTATCACACATGTTGTTCACTAATGATGAAATTAACTTCATCAATATTGGACATAACACAACTCAGTTTTAACCAGTTTCTGTTGCTGTACTAGTCATTTCTCATTTTCTCAAAGGAATGTACATTTAATAACAAAAAATTGCGCCAAACGGTCCTGATTGCACGTGTCAGACTGTACACACAGCTCTCGCACCACTGACGCTATGCAGCCGTCGATGTCTTAACTTTGTGCTCGCAGTTCACCACTCAATTGTTGAGATAAGATGGAATTCGGCCATTCGTTCGCCAACCGCAACGGTTCAACGACCCATTTGACAAAATCGCCCACTTGTTAAGAGGAATGCGAATATATTTTCATAATTTAACGGTTAATAATACCTTCGCTTAAGCCGCAATTACAACAGGTGCTGCCTATGTAGCTTAGAATGATTTCAAAAATAAATACCTCTAAAGGACCGATTGCTATCTATATAACTGGTTTAAATAAACGGTAAATTTTCGTACTATAGACATATATATTTTTATTTTTGTGCCTATTGTTAACGTAATTAAAAATGCAACACGTCACAAACGGGGGTTATTAAGATAGAAAAATTTGAATTCGTGAGCTGCAAGTCGTGACATAAAATATTATGACGCTCGTTACGAAATCTCGTCAATGCCACCAGACCGATTGGCAGTAACGACTAACGAGTACGGTGTCGCTATTATAGTAACTTTAGGTAACATATATTATTGACTCTTATGTTAAAATGTCTGCAGTTGAATACCACTGCTACATTCAAATACACAAATATATTTATGCTTATATGCGTGTTTGTATATATATTCCAATCGTTTCCTCATAACTGACGGTCGTGACTACCAAGCAGTCGAAGAAGTAAGAGCTCTCCAGGCACTTCTACATTGGGCTTTGAGCATAGCTCTTTGAGTCCCGCAGCCAATGATTCCCAATGTAGAGTCTAGCCGTGGGAGAGGGGCTCCACCCCTAGGTCTTTTACCCTTACTTACTTAAGTTTACTTACTACATATATATTCCGTTAATACGTTTTTATGTTCACAAAAAAAGTTTATAATTATCAGTTGACAGTCTTGAAAAGATACTCACATACTCGTCTTGTATACAGAGACGAGCTTTTTGAATTTAGAACGCACACCTGGTACTGGTGCATAATGGGCAAACAATATCGCTTTCAATCCTGATCGCCCACATGACCTCCAACACAAATAAACCTACATACAAGTAACGAAGACATTACATTTAGTATGTTATGCAATCATTATAGAATACAAGAATAATATAATCATCACAACGATTGCTGTAATACACACTGTATATATAAAGAAAGACCAAAACACAATGAGCGAAGAAAGAAAATATATTATGGAAGTAAATATATGTAAATAGTCTACTGTATATTTTATTAAACAAACTTTATAGTTCACGTTAAATAAGGAAGTTATAAAGTTGGAAACTAAACTTTTTCATCCGTTCACAACTCGTAGTCATTGCATAATTGCAAAATAGGTGACTTAACTAAAAGTTGATCTAAATTATTAAGAAAAAAAATTTTTTATTCAAAATGTATGTAGAAGAAATACAAAATTATGAAGCTTTTCAATCTTACATATATTTTCGCCCATACGAATCTTGGAAATTCTGTGTATAGATAGATATTTTTACATCTCAAACATTGTGTGTTTTACTTTGTAAAACACACAATTTTGTATTTGGTGTATTGGCCCAATAAGCGCGATATATTAGCATATATTAATAATAACATATTTCAACATATATATCGTAACTTTCCGTTTCATAAAAAATGTTTTAAGGTTACACATACAGACACACACATATTAAAATTATCTTCACTGCACTCAGCAATTATTATCTGCACAAAACGACATTTTTCCATATGAGGGATAAATATCAATTGAACTAATAAAGAACTACGAAAAGTTGTAAAAGCAGAAACTATACAAAATTCCTATACAATTTTATACAGAAAATATACAATTTTATATTCAATAATTTTAATTTAATTTTATATTAAAATATACAATTTTGTTTTCAATAATTTTATATTCTCATCATTATATTAAAATAATGATGAGAATATAAAATACAATTTTATATTCCTATCATCATGTCTCAATCCACTTTTAACCATTACACCCCGCTTTCGGCAGGTAGATATTTATGCAGCTATTTATTCTGTATAATATTGAATGTAATTTATTTATCTAAGCCACCAAGCCGCCGTCGAAACGCCTGAACAAATTAGCGATGTTGGTTTACATTTGCATAATCACACAAGAGACGCATGCACCAGCATCACGTTAATCATATGCATAGATCGTCGCCGCCGCTGTAATGGCGACAATAAAATCCATTTAGTCTTGAATAAGACTGCTAAACCGACTGTATTACCAATTTTGCAGCACACTTTTGGAATTGATACATTCATATGGAAGTTTTAAGCGTACTCGTAAAGTTTTTTTCGACTAACGACATTATACGACTATGAAGACGAAAATGTCGAGATGGCATTAATCTCATTCAGTTTAGTATTAATGTGGCAGATGCAAGCGACATCGGGAGGGAGAAATTGTATTCTATCATAGTTGCGAAAGGGCGAACACCCGCCATCAGTAAAAAATTGCTCCGGAGCTGTTCGGAGTGTTTTTTTCGCGCGTCACATGCTCAGGAAAAATATAAAACAATTTCTGAGCGGATCCGTAACTTCATTTTGAACAAGAGAGATTTGCACGGCCCTCGCCCGCGCTCCTGGATGTGCACCCGCACGGGACACCCGGAGTGGGGATTCCTTTTCTTTCCGCTTGCCCCCGAGGCGCGAACGAACAAGTAAGTGTGCGCTGGCTGTTTATTTCAGTTGGAACTTGTTTAGCTCGGATTGAACTAGTTGGTACCGGATTTCGGCAATATTCCTTTCGTAATACGAACACATTGAATGTTCTAAGGAAACTCGAAATAGTCACAGTTCCGAGTACGTCGCGTGCAGCCGGTGAAAAATTGCCAAGACTGAGAGTTGTTTTAAAGAAATTCACGTCCCAAGTAACAGATCGAATGAAATAGTTAAAGTACAATTTTGGAGAAGTTCAGTACCTTTACTCACCATAGCAAAACTAATGTTTTTATGCATGTTCGATTATTCAACTGCGTAGAGGTTTAGTAAGAACTTGTTCGGGTCAATGAAACTAGTTCGAATTTCGAAACTTCAGCTTTTAAAGCGACATCGCCGTACAACGCAACGTGTACAAAATGCAAAATATACTTCGCTATTTAAATACTTTGTGTGACCATATTACACGTTTTTCAACAACACTATTTCCGGTTTAAGTTAATAGAGCAAATGGATAATATATATACATTAGAAAATTATTAGTAATTAAAATATTATAAATAGACCCAGTTACTGAACTGACTGCCTCGTTGGTCGTCGTGGCTGCATGCACGAGTGCCGATCGGCAGGCCCTGGGTTCCAATTCCGGACTACCCACTATTGAAATTTCTAACTTAGGTTTTTTTGGGTATATCTGAACACATCCCCGTTGTCAATAGGGTCACTGTCTACTCCATTGTATGATGTAAACGTAAC
>DWEI01004215.1:0-11913 GCA_018245875.1 Mysoria ambigua | reverse complement strand
GAGTCTGGATATGTGTCCAATGCATGGCAATAGGCTCACCACCTATTACATAGTGGGACGTAAACGTAACTAGTGAATCATGGGAATGTTCTAATTTCCCTGCCTACCCCTTCGGGGATTACAGGCGTGAAATTACGTACGTTAATGAATTTATAATGTAAATATATATTTTGTATTAGCTCTTACAAGTAGTTCTAGGAGATTTCAAGAAATTTGTTAAACAGAGATAATGACTATACTGAAGGTAGTTAAATTAAGGTTGCATTGTATTTCCCTTTAAGGTCTACACAGCAGTTTGGTAACCTTATGTAACAATTCTACGAACACAAACTCTGTAAGGATAGAGATATTTCACACTTAGTACTGTTAGGGTTCTGGTGTGAAAATATCATACAAAGAATATACCACTCCTAACATACATGGCTCTGAATGTAGTATGTGTAGTTGAATCATACTTCATGAGGTAATGAGTGGACCTTACTGTAGTAAATTAAGTAAATTCAGAGAGTGCTACTTTTTATACTTCCACCCATAATTATGCTCCCATGATTTTTATGTAAAATGTTGTAGGTCATTATGTTAAAAGTAAAAATGTTTCAATGATTTGGTTTAGATATGTTATACATTTTTGTTAATTGTCCAAGTGTTATGGGTACAACACCTGCATGACTGTATACAACACTATACATTTAGTGTATCGTGAAACATTACAAAATAGCTCTAACATATAACTATTTTACATTGTGCTATATATAATGCTATATTGTGCTATATATTTATTTGATGTTTATATATAGAAACAATTACATATTTAATTAAATACACTAATACACTAATGCACTAATGTATGATGAATACACTAAAGTATGAAAATTAAATACACCAATGTATGATGACTTAGATGAAAGAAGAAAAAGCCAAAGAAATTTATTAGGACTGTAGCCAGAAAAAGACCATAATGTTAACATATTTTTATTTATATCAGAAATAGTGCGTATTACTTTTCATAACAAAGCAAACATAAGGTATGAAATGATAAGGTTTTGATGTGTTATGTTAATGATCTCTAATTATAAAGATTAATTTATAAAATAATACTTTATTACATAAACTCCGACTGTAAAACATTGCTTTGTAACATTATGTACACTTGTATTATTTGTATATAAAACATACCTGTGCATTTCGAAAAGTGGATTGTCTCGGTTTATGGCCAGTTTTTCCTAGATTAGGTGTTCATTTGGTTTATATTGCAAAATGTAGTACAAATAACGCCATTAAAATCGAAAATATTTTCAAACCCTAACAATAACAAGAGCTTTACAGTTGTTATTTGTATTATACTGAAAAAGAAATGGCTGACGATGAACTACCTTTTATAAGCTTTAGATCTTATTCTTTTGGCCAAACTGCAAAACATATTGTTTTCTGTATCTACATAAAGAGTATTTAAAACCGTAAAATGTAAAGTAGAATATTATACATTATATTTGATCAATTTAAAAAAGTAATTCGAAAAACAGTAAATAATGCATCATTGAAAATTATAGTTCTTAAGAAATCAGATTATATATTTTGAGTAGCCAGTTTCAAAATATAACCTAATTATGTTAACGTCCCACAACGGAATAGGTATTGCCCTACTGTCGTACATCAAGCACATTACTAGACTTCTATACCATTATTAGAAAATCTGAATTATTAAAATCCAATAGTGCCTGACCCGGGATTTGAACGCAATACCAGCCGAACAGTAGTCGCATTTGCACCCGACACTACCGACGAAGCAGTAAAATATAAAGCTTTATTCGTTATGGTTATTTTCTTTTATTTTACCGCAAGTAGATGTATCGGATTAAAAATAAAAATAGATAAATAGACAAAAAAAACACCCAATAGAATAGTAAACTTTAATATTTAATTTAAAAAATTACATGATGCGATTGCAAAACTAAATAAGTAGATTCAGCTTACTTATCTTCTACAATACTTTGAATTGTTGTTTGTATGAAAAACAATACAATCACGTTTTCACATCGGCAAAATACAATTGTTATAATATTCAATTACATAAAATTTTCCTTACATTTCTACGATACACAGATATATGTTTGTGTGAACAATATACCGTTTAAAGAGGTCAATACGACACAGTTTGCATTTGGCAGTGAATATTGAGACAAAATTTGAAACATTATGTACTGTTAGAATTTTGATATCATACAAAAATTAATATTATTTTTCTCGCTAAGCAAAATCTTACATAGCCCGTACTCAACGATAAAGCAAGGATTACAAACAACGCAACATGCAGAAGTCAACTTAGTACTTGCAAAAATTACCCTGCCCTATCCCTATAACTCGCAGAAATCAACTTGGCATTAGAGAAAAATACGTTTAATCACGAGGGAATAATTTTACTTTTTCTCGTTTCTCGGATGCGATGCGTTTTACCCTGGCTATTATATGCTTAGGGTTGAGCTTAGATAACTCCTGCAAGTACTACTCGAAACACATTGTAAATACTTTTTATATAACAGCTATTTCACTCACACTGTCGATTTTTTTCCTAAGCGGATACATCGACTCACTTAATTCTACACAAACCTTACGTAGAAATATTTATCGAAACGAATCTTCCATTTTGTTCACATAGGTTTAATAATAACAATTAAAAACTATCAATCAATGAAGACATAGTTTTACAAGTAATAAATAAAGGTATACAATATACCTTTATTTATTACCTTCAAATTAACGCTAATTTCAAAAATTCTTTACTTAATTTTCGATCCCAATTAGCACATACATTAGAAAACACATTCTTATTTTCCGCGCAAATCATTACACTTACTACTACTCTAATGAATGTCAAAACGTCTTAATGGGACTCTCCCGGATAATTCACACTAAAGAAAAGTAGGTACCTACAGCTAATATATAACCCCACCTTATAATAAAACTCATACGTTTCTTTTACACTATAGAAAAAAACTTTACGCTTAACACGACAAGGCGACAAATTATGTCTGGCTTAATTTCCAACATTAGTGTTGCCAAATTTCGTTGCCTGATTAATTAGGTAATAAGGAATATTATAACCATTACAATTCCTATCACTAAGAATACACACAATGTTTTATGTATAACTTTTGAATGAGTCACTGTCACAATTTATAGATAAATAATATGCGAACTCATTTGCAGCATTTTGATAGAGGTAAAAAGAATAACATAAATGAGATGCCAGTGAGTCATTTCTATCGAATCCGTTCACTTAATTAGACAAATTTGAATCACAATTACAAAACAGCGGCGGGCGATTAGTAATTTAATGTTTAATGTGTTAAACAAAAACTTATTTCAAAATAATTACGTTAATAAATCATTATATGAAGGTTTATTCAAATTTTTAATGTGCTATAATAATTTTGACACCCGGTTCGGGGTCTACGGCGACATCTTTAGCCAACGGAGCGTTCCCGATAATGCGGAAGTTCTTAGTATAAGGTATGACGCCCACTAGCACGCCGGACACTATCACCCAGATGCCGGCGACGTAGAAGGACGCGTCGTGGTAACCGGTCTTATCCTTAAGGCCACCTGAAAACATAACATTCAAATAAGTCGACGACGATATACGGATATCCCAATTCGTCGATAGATTAATTATGTAGTATATCAATTCGTACGTTATTGTCGTCAAGAATATTGATGTGCACAATACGACACACTAAGCTGTTAATGGAAAAACTAATTCGTAATTAGGTAATATAATTTATCAATCATAAATTTTACTAACACTGTCAGAAGGCTAATAAAGAGTGACCAAAAACGTTAGGAATATGCAATTAAATTTTTTATACAAAAGGCAGGGTTAAAATCTAGGTCAACAGTTTTATTTTTAGGATACCCCTCACGGTCAACACTTAAAAATTTACGCGAAAAATATTCAAAAACGTAATCGTAAATTATTTTTCTAGTAAAATGCGACATTTAATGCGACATTTTAAGTCTCTTTAGCCTTATTAGTCTAGCAATGACAACCGGTGAGCATGAGGCTCAGCTGGGTCGTTCCAAGGTGTAACCAATTAGTTATTATTTTTTTTAATTCAACATTCTTAGTAGTAGCTGGCAGTCCGGAATGTGTGTCCGAGCATTGCAATATGTTCAGCCCCTGTTCCTTGGGATGCTTAACAACAGATTTACAATTGAAATGCTACAATTCTTTGCTCTCAGGGAAATACAAGCGCTAAGATAGTCTCTTTGTGTTAGATAATAAAAAAATTGAAAATTATATCATAGATTATAAATAACAAATACTATTAATACTATATCACCATGTTATTTTGTGAAATAATTACCAGCGATGACCGGTCCAATGAGATGTCCAATGCCTTGATTAAGGAGCACCAAACCGTACGCCATAGTGAATCTCTCCAAGGCAATCAACTCGACCAAGATACTCGGCGTGTAGGAGTAAGAGCTGGAAAACGTCAGGCCGAACAGCAAGGAGTTCAGGCCTATAACGTATAAACTGTAGTTCTGCCTGGGATCCAACACACGGATCAGCACCGGGAACATGACGGTAGTGACGCCGCATAACACGAGGCAAACGGCATAGGTTTTCGTTATATTCACCCACGGAAGATCACCCATCCAACCGAGGCCGACCTGAAAACAATAATTGATCAGGCAACAATATCTTTGATTCGGCTCCATGGCATGTAACGAGGGCTGACTGTTGATTATTAGTACTCACTAAGTACGGACTGACATTTGCAAGTATTAAATATGTATTAAATATTAGGCAAATATACTTAGACGTGTTGTTAACACGTCAAAGTAATTTGCATTTATTTACTGACAATATTTTTAATGTACAGAGAAAAAAACATAAAAAATATTGAAGGCTACTTTGCTTCACTTAAAAAAATCGCTAAATAAATGTTTTAAGTTAAGGAAAGGCATGTTCTTTTTCTGTTATAAATAAATAAATTGACCTTAATTATTGTAAGAAGATTTAAAATCGCGATTTATCTGTGAAAAACTTGTATAACACGTGAAGTTTACTCACAATGCCGACGATGGTAGCGACGCCGAAGATGCTCATCATGAGAGATCCGTCCACTTCGCTATAGCCGCTCTGCTCCATAAATGGAGATATATAAAAGTATGGTACAATGAACCAAGTGAACAGCACCAAAGTCGATAAATTCATCATCAAAAAGTGGAATTCGGTAAACATGTTGAAGTCGAATGTTTTGTTGATGGTATTCAGGAGACGTCTCCAGAAACTCTGCAAAATTTAATATGTTAATATGGCAATTTTCAATATTTCATATATCGGACGTTAAGCTACTACTAAACACATAAGGATACCTTTTCCTACTGATCTTCCATAGACCACATTGAGTTTCTGTATATGTCAGGGCACGACGATGCTCGAAGCTTGTACTTCGCAATGTTCATCATAGCACCGCGATGCATGATGGAGTTACGATGAATTCTGATATCCCTGAGGTAATGGTGGTCAGTAAAATGCCTTGTAAACCAATCCGAACGTTCATTTCTAGGTGTAATTATTGCAGTGTTATTTTCGGGAATCGGCTGCAAAAGCTGCTCCCTAACTTTATCCAATTTATTGTTAAATTCTTTCTTTTCCTTTTTATTAAGTTTTAATTTCATGGACATATTGATCGATTTTTTTTTAGAAGCATCATGGGCTGGCTCTGTGGGAAGTTTTGTTTCAGAATTGCTTCTTAAGGCCAGCAGCGATGGATAGTTTGATAGAATAATGTTGTAAAGACGTTTATTCACCATAAGTTGGTCTAGGACTTCTACTGGAACCTGAAAGTAAGATAGAAGGACAATATATAATCAATGCGCACATATAATTTTTATAGTTTAATTTTAATAAAAATTTAATCACAATACCTTTTCACTCTGCTTCAAAAACGTTGGAAGATTAACAACAGAACTACCTTTCTGAAATGATATATCGGCATTTCTTTTTGTCGCCGCTTCCAAATTCTCCGCTTCAGCTATTGAAGCAACTAAGGTTGTTAAAATGTATTCAGGAGTTTCTCCACTTTTCATCAATGTCTTAAGTTCCTCTGCGCCGGGATATACAGACTCACCACCGCCAGATTTAGCTGATATTGACATAGAACTGGATGCTCTTTTAGCTTTGCTAAGTTTTCTTTGCTTTTTCTGTTCCAGAATCAACCACTCCGGGTCTCTCATAACTGCACCACATAAACATACATTAAGTACAGTGCCAGCTAAAAGTAGGAGAGCGCTTCTCCAGCCAAACTCATCCATTATGTAATTAGTGAGTGGTGAATAAATAAACGTGCCAAAGCCTACTCCACATGAACCTAGACCTACAGCCAAGTTACGACGCTTTTCAAACCAATACGCTATTGATACCACCGCTGTGACATACAGGAGGCCCATTCCTAAGCCAGCTATTATCCCATATGTTACATACAGAACTTCCAAGCTGTTACTGTATGCAGCTGCGACAAATCCAATTGTAGATGATACTCCACCGACTATTGTCATCATCCTGCATCCATATCTATCCACAAGCGCACTCATAATCGGTCCAGCTATCAATGGAACCGAAATAAAGAGACTTCCAACAAGAGCAGTTTTAGCTTCTGTCTCACCAAAATAATCGACTAATTCCATATTCAGCAAACCGTACGAAAAGGCCAAACCATCCGCAACGGTAGCGATTAAGAACGAGGCTGCCACTACTACCCAACCCCAACCACCATCAGGTATCTTAGGTTCTGGTTCCGGGGCAGGCGTAGAGCAAATACTATCCGCATCTCCCAAACCGAAGAATTTAACGCCTTCATTAGTTGATTTCGCATCTTCGTCATTATTGGCATCTTTATGATAAGCTACCAAGAGATTATCATCTTTCTTGTCATTTTCCGTTTTCATCGAATTTATTGTATTGAGATCGTTTTTAGTTTTCTCTGCATCTCTCAAGTCATATTCGTCATCATTTACTGAGTCTACATATTTGATATCATTGGTCTTCAACAACGGAGACGTAGTCTTCTCCTCTTCAGACGGAACCCTTTGTTCATGCTTGATAAATTTCTCTTTGCCTGGTATTCCATTTGAATTGGCTCTTTGTGTGTCCATTAGTCACTAGAGCCTACTTTCTTTAAGTACGATCTTAAGTACGTACTTACTTTAAACACAACGAATGTGTTTCTTAACGTGTCTGGCAATGACACAGACCACTGAAATTTCAATTCAGTATACAAGTAGAGACTTCTCTACGTGGAAAAGTCCATTAAATCTCTAGACCAATGTAATCTTAATCTTGGGTCTCTAGCGGAATAGCGACACGGCCTCCTAGAAATCCAAAGTGTGAGCGTACAAGGATTGTTTGTTGTCGGGTTCATCAAGGACCGGCTAGTCCTCGATATCACACTTTCCAAAAACACACTCTTCGGATTATAGAAAGTTTGACCTTTGTACAGTTTTTGCTTTCTGAACATTAAGAATTAAAGTTTTGCTAGGGTAATCATTTCAATTTCTCGATGCAAATGAAACTGAAACAAAAAAGAAAAATTATTATTAAGTATATTTTACGTTTTTACTACTGACAATAAAACTGCCAGGTAAAACATAAACGTAAAAATATATAAAAAGCATATTGAGGTTTCCTATAAAAATAAAATAATTTTCACAAGAATTTTTATTCAATCTGAGTTTAGTTGCACGTTTTATAAGTATTCAACATACTTCACATTGTATAATATGAAGTTATTGATAGCGTATAATATGAATTCTATAGAGATCATACTACAGTTACAAGATACATTTTTTAACCTTTTTACTTAGACATAAAAACGTACCACAATACTGTAAATACGACACTCTTACTAACAGTCTTACACAAAGTAAGCAAATTGAGTGAACGCCAACAGACGACCGAGGTGATTGAATTTCAACCGGAATTCAATTTTAAACAGAATCTGTCTTACATAAATTAGCTAACATACTAGCAATAACAACAAATTCATCATTTTTAATTGTTGTCACAAAAATATGACATTAGTAAGCCACATACGCCGCTTGCAAAGTATTATTATAGCGTAACAATAATTCTCACTCCCCTCTTCTTAACTTATATCTTTCTATTTGTGATTATATTTATATTAAGTTACGTTTATAACAATCTCGCTATCTGCTCATAAACCAACGTATTATATAATTATACATAAAAGTCGTCACAGTCAGTGACAACAGTCAGTTTTTATGCTTTGATTAATTCGGTTATTATGTATCTATAGTATAGTCTAAGGTATAAAAAGCAGAAAATTATTGTTCGTCAGCGTAAAGTTCAAATGAAATCAAAAACAACAAAATTAAGCACCTGACACCAAACAAGCAAGCAATTCATAAATTCCGTAAGTGTAAATCCTAATTATAGCGTATTCCCAAGTTATTTTTAAGAAACAATGATGTACTTATATTGTCGCCAAATTCTTTAAGACTGTAAATTACTTTTAATCAAACTATATAGGGAATAATTTTTAAATAATCTAGTTGTATAGGTTGTAAAATAAAATATTGCTATGTTCGAGATAGGGAAATAGAGAGATCCGATTATTATTTTTTATTTATAGAGGGAAAATATGTACCCATGTGGCTTGCAGTGCCTTACTGATTATTACAACTAATAGATTGTTTAGATTCTGATAAATTGTGATTTTAGAGCTTGAAGGGAAGGGAACAAAACATTATTTCGAATTATGGAGGTTTTCGACTTATCGAAGTTCGACTTCTAATCTAATGTATTTGTATAATATATACACATATAAGTCGAACATCGATACGTCTGTATAATATAATATATCTACATACATATAATATATCTCAGTCTGTGAGATCGTAATGCCTTTTATCTGAAATAAAATTAAATACGTTACATTGCGCCATTAGCTCTGACGGGAACGCGTCGATAATCAATAATGAGCGTGATAATGATAATAATAATAATAACAATAATCACATATAAAAACAATGACTTGTAAACGGAGTATGCAGTGTTACCTACCACGTGGTGTTATAAGAAATATTGTTTATAATATGACAAGTAAGTATATGTACTTATTTGGCAATAAGCTGACCACCTATTCCTTAGTGGGACGTAAACGTAGCTGGTGACACGTGGGAGTGTTCTGCATTCCTCTGCCTAGCTGTTCGGGGATTACAGGCGTGACGTTACGTAATGTGACAAGTAGTAATACGACATAAAAAGGATGACCTAAATCGCATCTGCGTCATGTCATATCTGCCTGCTACACTTCATGATCTGAGCACAACGCCAGTAGTCAGAGTTTCCCCATTTCTCCATAGCATAAAAAATTAATTTATTAAATAATATGTACGTGTGGATATGGTATATGTAGAAAATGTACATTTAAAACATTTCTTCGCGAGTTTTTCGAGTGAATAAGCCGGCTTGTCATTTAATTGTTCTTCAAACCAAACGTGTTTCGAGGTCAGGACGTTGAACCCCGCGATCCAAGGGCGCGAAATCTAGGCAATCGCATTACGCACGACCTTTCCGCGTTTTATTTCCAACGCTGCATAATTTGTTCGCACTATTGTCAATGTAGTATATAAATCATACCATTTTTTTTTGTATTGCGGATACCAGATACCAAAACTGACCACTGTTGAATGCCCTGGAATTTCTAACAGTGGACTAAAATGTCAACGGGTGGTAATAAAATTTGTAAATTTGGCCCTTAACCGTTATATAAATTTAAACATTAAACACTATTAATGTAACATGAAACACATTTGTATATTTTAATGGCTTTATCTGTGTATTCCGTTAGGGAATAATCAAACATTGAATAACGGCACAAAGCAAATGCAATTCTATAACCTATAGTTTTAGGTCCAAAACAGATCGTTATGCACTTGTATGAAACTTGATTAGATTCTTACGAATGGTTAGTCATTTACATTATTAATACTCTGCGTACAAACACACGGTACGTTTCCATTGCAGTGGATATTGCAAAAGATGATGTCATCGTACGCAAGTATGTAAAAAAAAAATTCAACGAACGTAAATGTCATTGTTCGTTATTCAGTTATTTACCGGTTTTAAACAGTGGCATTATAATATTACCGATTTAAACATACGCTATATGACCTGGTACTTTATTTTATAACGTCTATATGTACGAAAAGTTTAATATTTATTCGGATGTACGTTTTAATATAAAAGTTAAAATGTGTTCGAAATTTCTATAACCGTCTTCCAAGTCATTAGCGCCAGATGGCTCAGTTTGTATACCACCATAAGCGTCTATATTCAAATATTTACTGTAAGCTGATGAGATCACATATCGGAATTGATACAAAAGAGCAGATTATGTACGGTTTTAAAAAATCCTTTTTCGATATACTACTAAAGTATTTCGTTTAAATAAAATATGTTGAACTTAAAAGAAATAAAATACTCTTATGTACAAAACAGTATTTATTTTGAATAGATATAAATATTGTTTTGTACCGCTTATTGTACCCCTTTTATTTGTTGAATAAGCGACCCTTTACGATGGAAATAAGAAATACAATTATCTCTCCGGCCGTCATACACGTGATCATTGCAACAGAACTCTGTTACTTTCAATTGGTCTGTTACTCTGCAGCCTGTGGTGCTGCGACCCATCTTTCAACGTCAGCTATGCAACCGCAGATGACCCGTATTGCGTTTCTCTATATTGCTCAATTTTTATAACTTTATGTTTAAGTAGTGAATTTGCTTCGTTGCAATTCTGGAAATCAAATAATTCCGAGAAAAAATGAATATCCCTTTATGGCCATTAATAATTTTTGTAAGTATATATATAATATGTACGCGTACATCGTTAAAATTTTTAAACAGTCCGAATCTAATAAAAGTCACAAAACCATAAAAGTCGACAATACCAATAATAAAATACAAATTTAACATAAAACAATAATAAAAGAAAAAAACAATTATATTAAAATAAAATATCACATGCCATAACGTTGAAGGTTGACATCGTTAAGAAGCCTTAGAGTTTGCTATAACGTGATCAAGGCTTGTGAAGTCTAATAACTCTTACTCGGCCAGCGCGACAGACTACATAACCTCATTCCGAGAGAAAACCCGTGTCCAACGGTTGAATTAAATAAATGTTGATGATGATGTGAAACAAAAATCTTAATAGGTAGTCCATTATATTATGAGTAAAATAATATGCAATTAATGATTTACGTACCTTATTTTTCACGTTAGAATTTCAAATTAATACTCCGCTATCTATATATTATTTCAAAAATAATACGTTCAAAAAAATAAGCCAACAGTAGAGTTACTTTATTGCAAGAAAAAAAATATTTAAAAATGTGATTCGTCCTACAATAACGCGGAAACGTTATTTTGAATAGCGCGACGGGAACTTTTAATAAGTGCTGAGTGACGTCACGCGTTGAATGGACGCAAGAAAAAACACGTGGCGGATATACACGTGCGAACTGATCAACGGACGCGAACGAACTAAGCGCCCAACGGACATTCATTGATAATTTTTTTGAATGTACCAGCGACCCAGCAATGCTTTGTCTATCAGCGATCAATATTGTTGATAAACAACTCGTATAATTAATGACCCAGAGTTTTCTAATGAATCTTAGTAACAGCTTAGAATGAATGTGTTTTTCAGCGAAACCGTTTTGTATGACATAGCGTATAGAGACTACTTAACTTTTAATAAACTACTTTTAATAAATTTAAAACTATTGTTAAACATATTTTAATTACGAAATCCTATTATAGTGTAAAGGATTATCTTATTGACAAGCAGGCTTGGGAATGAATTGCTCTATATA
>DWEI01004214.1:0-11913 GCA_018245875.1 Mysoria ambigua | reverse complement strand
CTCGTTTTATGGTGTGTGTTTTATGTTATGTGTTTGTTTGAAAGTTTAGTACGTTTCACTACACACTATCATCCAGACATGTTTTATTATCCGAGACACCTAGCAACATAATACGTGATATTAACGGAACGTTCGTATTGTGCGCCAGAACACAAAAAGACGTCTTAAAAGAATTTCCACGTTAATCTTCTTTTATCTTTCATCCCGAAACGGTTTTGTTACGAAACGTCACAGCCGAGGAGGAAAAGTGTCATTTGTTCCGAGAGGTAGACAGTTTCAATAAATACATTTCGACCAAAGTAACGGACCTTTATAAATGATGTATATATGTACTTGTACCTATTTAAAACTATGTAACTAAACACCTATGTATTTTATAAATATATACAAAGCCTTTAAATAAAATAAGTGTACAATTACAGTGTTACAATAGTTGCTTTCAGAAACTTGAAAAATATTCTGGATGTTCCGTTACAATCTTTGTGCTTTTCTAAGAATAAATGTCAGAAGAAAACTGGTGACATTTCTTAGGGTCCTTCGTAATATTGTTAAATGATTCGTGGGTATTACACGTGATTAAGTACTGTACCACTACTGATAGACTGACGTTAATTTTTTTCGAGATGGACCGAACAGCTTTGGACCTATACGAGGTTCTTCCGCATGAGCTCTGGCCGATAGCAGCGAGGTCGCGGCGGAGGCTGTCTTAATACTTAATCATGTCCTTCATAATGTTCTCCACATCTATTTATTAGTATTTGCCCAGCACAATAAGATGACTTATGCCCAACAATGACTCCATAAACGATTTTAAGGTAATGAACAAGGATTACAGAGCCCGAGTGTAAACATTACGTCACTAAATTAAATCTTCCAATATTGTAATCTTAACAGACTTACCGGCGTTAACCTCGAACAGTACCTTACGTAGAATCACTTTAAGACCCCTTAGCAACTTAGGAAGGGCTTAAAGAACCTTTGTCATTAATGACATATTAGGGGCTTAATTACTCCCTTTTGTCTTCAAGGCTTATGAAGTACTTGGTTGTTACTATTTAAATGTTATTTTATTTTAGACATGTTGCTAGTTAAATGTTTATATGATAGGAGTATTATTGGGGCAGGGAGAGTATGACTTATCATCATCGACGTCTGTCTCAGTCCACAGTTGGGCATAGGACATCGCGAAGGAGGCTAGGCCCATTAACTCCACGCTGAGCATGCGGGTTTCGGGAACGAGTAATTATGGCAAAAGCTTGTTGATACAAATTTATACTTCAAAATGTGGTTTCCAAACAATGTATTGTTATGAAGGAAAACATGACAATATTACCCCGTTATGTTGTGTTGAAAATTTGCTAATAAATTTAATTACAAACTCTGTTTAATATTTGTTATAGGTACATACATTCAACTAATTACATGTGACTTCACATTTTATAATTGAACAATTCTGGACATATCACGGTTATATTAGCGTTCTATGCATAACGTTAAGACATTTCGTAAAAAAACATTATCGTTTTGTATCTGTGTTAAACAAATTAAAGTTTTCTCTATTGAGGGAGTTTCGAAAATAAAATTACGAAAATAACATTTAATTTTTTTTAATATTTCTAAATTTAAATTTAAATTGTCAAAAGTTAATTTAAATTTAAATTTTAATATTTCTAAATTTAAATACAAGTGATTGTCTTTTATTGGATATAGGTGATTTTGAGCTATGAGTGGTACTTTTAAAGGTCTTATAGTGTTGACACTTAATTCATCTCTCTATTTTTCCGAAATAGTTGTGCTTCAACTTGTTGCGATTAACGTATTTCTTTTAAATATACATAAATATGTATATGTACGCACATTGCACCTAACCTGCAAATAATACATATAATTTAATATCACAGCAGTAATTCCCGAAGAGGTAGGCAAAGAAATATAAGTACATTCCCGAAGAAGTACAAGTATTACAAAGGAGTATACACACCCACGTTTTGCTTTTTAGGTTTACGTCTCACTATGGAATAATAACTCCGAACCCCAACTAGAAAACCTAAGTTAGAAAAATCCAATAGTGTCCGACACGTGATTTGAACCCGGGACCTGTCGTTCGGTAATCACTTTGTATATTTATAATAAATAAATCAGTTCTTACCGGTATTAGATGAAAGCGGTGGGAATATATTTAATTCCACTTATTTTCTACTATCGGCGATACGTGTCATACAAACTGAATTTATCCAACACAGAATCCTCAGCTCATTCCGCAAGTTTTATCGGTAAAGTTCGCGAAACTTCTCGAACTTGTTTCTTAATGTTTTTCCTACGAATAAATGACAGATGACTGAACGCAATATTACTATGCTAGAAAGATACTGGAGAAACTTATTTTTATTTTATACATGTTGTTCTGGATTTTTATCGTTAATTTATGTTGAAATGGACATTGCAATGGACATTGGCTGGGCTGTGAAAGTCGGATTGATCATTATCATCAACAATGCCATCGTTTTGTTAGTGCACTCAGGAATCCTCTTTGAGGGTCAAAGCTTAAGGCGATTTCCCACCACGTTGGTCAAATACGAGGTGGTGGAATTGACATGTTGATAATTTTGTATCATTAGAATATTCATTAGTGAGCTAAATGTTAATGGCGGCTATGCATTAGAACGTAATATTTTATATTCACCGAATTAATCGCCATCAACAGTGACGAGATATTGCGAAAATGCGAGAACGATTTTAAGTCTAAAAGTTTAGATTAAGGAATACATTTTGTCTTCTGTCCAAGAAAATTATTTTTAATCTTATCGGAAATATGTATTTTATAGATTAGACTTAACGTAAGCTAGCCATGTCTACCTTGGTTTGCGTTGGATTAGACATTTTGTGTAACCTACCAGCATACATTAGTTGATAATCAAGTAATATAATATAGAGTGGTTCAGCAAACTGTAATATTTAAAAAAAATCATTAAACATTTTTACTTATTTGAAATGTTTTTATGGTATAACATATTATTGAAAGTAAGTGAATAAAATTTATTTTATACATCATTTCACGCTTCATATTTGATAATGCAATATTGTATACAAGAGTTAATGTTTAAAATGCAATTTGTCACGTGTTTTTGTTATAACAAATGACATCCAGTAACCAAGTTGAGAAATTTCGAGAACTTTGCCGATAAAACTTCGATGTACGGCAAAGCGAATAAAAGTTATACGGAAGCAAAACAATCGTTTTTTTGAAAAACTGAACTTTTCTTTGTATTTGTGTCAAATCTCAAACAACCACTTCATAGAGTACAGCGAGGTATATTTGATACAAGAACACAATCTTAATAATTCCTTTCAAGGTAGTTTCACATTTATTTAAATAAGTGTGTAATTATTTATAAAAATAAGTACTTCATTACTCTAATAAATAATAAAGGCTAATTCTTGTAGTCTTTTAGACATGTTAGTTGTTAAGATGCCAGAACACATTCAAAACGTAATTCGTTTCTCAAGAAACCATCTCGACGGCAACTTTTACGAAGATCCGCGAAGTTTGCCGATAAAACAGTGAAGTACAGTACCGTAACGTGTGAAATTTGCCCAGAAACAGAACAAGCTGCTTCTGTTTGAATTTTTCATGCATATATGACGTTTTGATATTGGCAATCTGCATGATTTTTTATAAAAAAAACTAATTTTGTAAACGCGTTATTTTTTACTTATTCTGCAACAGCTGATCGACAGGTCTTGGATGCAATATCGGGGTCCGTTACTATTGGGTTTTTCTCAAGTTGAAGTTCTCATTTGGAATATTGATTTGCGCTCGATGTATGGCAATTGGTACACGTCTTATTCCATAGTGAGACGTAAACGTAACGGTAGGAACGTGGGTTTGTATTGTTCTCCTCTGCGTTCGGTTATTACCGGCGTGATATGTTCGTTAGTTTTAAATTCAAATTCTGAAATTATTTGCTATACCTCTAACACGGCGCGCCAAATGTGGAATGAAATGTACACTGTTTATTAAAAGAAAAATATATCGAAAGCAATTTGTGAGCATTGTTGAACTTTGCCGATAAAACTTCCGAGTACGGCGTAGCAAAAGAAACTTCTAGATTATAATAAATGAAATGAGCAGGTAAAAAATTAAGTGGTTAAAGAAATGATCCTGTTAGAGGTTTTAATGTGACTTTGTTTATTTATTTTACATCTTTCTGATTATGTTTTAAGTTAAGATAACTGCATATAAATGTACCATTTTGCCATTCGCTATGATTAGTTTTTTGACATAACCTTGATACCCTTTTCGATGTGACACTTTTATTGGTGTACTGACTCTCAATTGATATGGACTTTGAACCACCGTTAATCGTATTGTTTGCGAGCGTGATCACCAACCGAGAACCACTGGTTTCGCATCCCGGGCCACTAGTGGATTTTTCTAACTTAGTTTTTCTAGAAATGGCTCGGAGTCTAGATAAACGTTACGTACATTATGAATATTAAAATTGAACATTAAGCCAGAAGTCCTACCATATCATGGCAGATAATTTGCTATCATTGACAAATAACTGAAATGACTAGGTGATGTTCCCTTCCATATTGGTTCAAATTTAAATCAGAGCACAGTGAAGAAGACATACGTATTAATGTTGGTGTGTTTGCCAAAGATGGTTCTGTCAATGATAAAATCGTTGTTTTAAAAATGAGAGAGACTCTTTCAAAATGTGCGTAGAAAAAGCGGAAATAACTTTTTTAATACGACACAATAGGTCACGGGAATAATAACTATAGAGAGAACGAGGAACAATTTAATCTAATGTTGGACAATAGAGTTCCATTATAGTAAGAGAGAGGAGTGAGGGCATATGTATATTTAAAAAAAAGTAGGTCTCTTGGATATGATTCGATTGGTGATCGTCCTTATATCATAATAATGGAGTTATTTAGAAGGCGACAAAAACTCTCAAATCGGATTGTGTTCTGGAGTAATTTCTGAAGCTCGTGTTTCAGTGACGGTTGACTTTTACGGTTTTGTAAACGTAATTTTAAGCCTGTAATTCCTGAAAAGCTAGGGAGAGGAATGTAGAACACTCTCACCGGTTACATTTAAGTCTACATCTAGTACATATCCAGACTCCGAACTACTACTAGAAAATCTAGATTAGAAACTTTTCTAGTGTTCGACCCGGAAATCGAACTCGGGACCTCCCGATCGACAGTCGCACTTGCAACCAATACGACCAACGAGGCAGTCGGGTTCTGTGCTTAGGAATTTTCGTGCTGCTGTGAAAGCCCATACTCGTCCTAAGATACATTTTACAACGCCTTCAAAGCATGAAACGCGAAGAAACATCTGAAATTATCACATCTAAAAAAGCAGGGTCTATATTTCGATGCACTGTGCGCACAAGATTAGGGCAATAACACAATACAAGGAGTGTCTTAATCTAATTTTGGACAATACGGTTTCATTACACTGAACGTCTCCTTCAATATCGTACACTCGACCCTGGATCGATTTCCGATCAGTGTTGCATGATAATGGAATCATTTGCAACGCGAGAGCGTCTCAGTATTAGATTAGGCGCTGATAGAACCACCGGTACACCTAGAGGCTTAAATACGAAACCTATGAGCACCCAAGCATTATTAACTTATGTATGTATTGCCATTAAATATATAATCTGAACAATTCTAGAACAAGAACAAACGATATATTTTATTGATGTGAGCAACAATTCATTAATTCAATGTTGAACACGTGAACATGAAATTTAATGGACGAATGTTATCGTTAATGCATACAACATTTTCTAACAGATTTTGTGAGATTTTCCTGGAACATACTGTTCTTTAAAAAACTTGCCTTGAAAGCCGACAAAGTATTGGGTACACCTTGGTTGTTGTGTTCAAACATCTATTATTACACTTTTGAAACAAATATATATTTATAAATAAATATGACTCCATATGGCAGTATAGATAAAAAATGAAGGAACATTAAAGACTTTCTCCTTAACATCAATTTTCCTGAAATCGGCCATTTATTAATTTATTATTTACGTCATGATGTCCTCCAAACCACACTCTGTTAGATTGATCAACTAAGGCGTTGATTATTCATTTGGTGTCATCGAATAAATCGAATACAATCGAACCACGTGTGGAGATGTTAAAAAACTACATTCATAATGTTACATTAAAAAATAATAGCAAGGACTATAATCGAGAATCAAGTTGACGTCAATTTAGCATTAAATTAATGAAACACAGTCTTTTAATTCAAACTATAGCATTAAATCAAAAACAGAAAAAAAAAGTACACGAACACTCAAACGGAAGTTCCCGTGATACATTCCGCACTAACACTTTGGCTCGATAAGTTTAATAACGTATTATTAAAGTTTTGCCGCTCGCACAGCACGCAACGCGCGCTGTTACGTGTGACGTCACGAACCTCCCGGCTCGGCGGGATGCGGTTACGGTATACACGCCTTAGCCAACACAAATTGAAGCGGAAAGCGTCTCTACCAAATGCAAAAATACAATGTCGCCTCATTGTTCCCGATGGCAGCGTTATCGGATAGAATTCATAATTATTTCATGTCGTTGTCGGGTTGTTTTTAAAAAAATCATATGTGAGTTACGACGGTATTATGTTATAATTAGATATTATTATACTGGTAAGCTAATAACTAGTATTATTAAAGCTGAAACCATTGTCATCTAACGTTAGTTAGCATATGTTTCATCTAGCATTCCTGTAATGCTTAATCATAAACTTACGAAATATTTCTTAACGCTCAGTTTCATATTGCACCAAAAACAAAAAAAATAGGCTATGATCACTTTTCAATTCTTGAAAATACGAAGTTTGCATCGCTATGAACTCTACGCTGTATTATACTGTTATTGTTCTAAAAACCCGAAAGGCCATTTCATATCATAAATCGACGTATGTCAGTCACTTTGCTAAGCCGATTATTACGGGTTCTCGGTCGAATTGACTCTAATTCATTTATGAATTTAAATTGATGTTCTAAGTCAGATACTTCGTTATCTATTAACGTGAGGCCGTGATGCGCATCACAAACACCGTGACTCCCAGGCCAAGTGTATAAGTGTGAAGGGTTAAGTCTTGTTCCACATGATGCCTTTTCAATCTTTGTAACATTTTTTCTTCGATCTTATTTTTAATTATTATCGTTTATATACCGCCCCCAAACTTCTCTACACGTCTCTGAGGTCAGCTAATGTTTAGCATTAAGCGTGCCTTTTATACCAATTATTGTTCGATTTATTATAGCTTGAATAGGTAAAGATGGTATATCTAGTTTAAATAAATTATTGTTTTAAATTAATGTTGCATCCATTTCTTACTACTCTGAAACAGATATTGCAAAAAAATATCAATGATCAAATTAACATAGGTACTGTTATATCCTACTGATGAGATGTGAGTAGATTGTATATTAATTATGATTAATATATCATAGAATAATAAGAGATAAGGGAGACCTGAAGATATTAGATTCTCTGCAAAATACAAAAAATACAGGCATGTTGTTATGACACATTTATCTGTAGATATTTGAAAATAAAAGTAAATATTCGGTTATAGATAACACTACTTTTCAGAGGAAACGCGTTTAACACGAATTTCGTTTCTTCCCCAGTCCCACAAAATCACTTTACAAAAAATAATAACAGAAACTTTACAAAATGATTATAAGGTTTATTTTATCATTTCCTTATATCACGGACGCGACGCTTAGGCATGGTAATTTCTAGCGTCAGGTAATCATTGCATAGTATAATTTTATTTTAAATAACATGCCCCTAACGTATGTCCATTACAGTGAGGTGTATCCTGACGTCAGGTAGAGGTTGAATAAAACATGAGGAATTATGTTAACGCGGCGGTGAGCTGACACACGTGTAATTAATTCATACAATCAGTAACTCTTGGACTTGCGCTGAAGTGTGACGTCACCGTCCAGCTACAATAAAAACGCGAGAGCTAATTGCATTTATGTTTATATTGCCGCTAAACATAGAACATTTTTTGTAGGTTCTTTGATTGTTTTTGTGAATCAAACAATTAAGGTTTCAAAATGTCTTTAAAATAAATGGAAATTGAATCTTTTAAAATAAGCATACATATAGGTACTAGACAGTGTTACCAAGGGTAGGGCAAGACTTCATTGTTTACAGCTGTTGAAGTTATTATTATTACATTACTACTGAATTATTACTGATGTTATTATAATTACATGTTTTGTAGGGTGATATTATCGTCGCATATGCTCTACAATGTTTTATGACCTTGACAAAAACTTTTCGGCACCTTGAAGTACATAAAAAACCATATATACAATTTCAAAATTTTTTATCTGTTGTATTTGTTTTTATTGATTCCATTCAATACAAAAATGCGACAAGCTTATTAGAATGTGGTACTCCTTCGCATCTGATGTCAGGTAGAACGTGAATAAAACATGAGGCATTATGTTAACACTTCGGCGAGAGGCAGCGTTAGTTAACACTTGGATAATTAATTCACTCCATCGACAGCTCTTCGGACGTCACGCTGAAGTGTCATCGTGTGAACAGCATTTTTATTTCATTATTAACCAGTAACCTGGGGTCTAGATTCGTGCCCGGTGGACGGCATTAGACTCACCCCCTATTCCATGGGACGTGTATTATAACAGTCGAAAAATGAATAATATACTCTTCTGCGCACCGCTTTGGAGGAAATATACATAGGCGTGATGAAATTTTATAAATGGTAAAAAATAGATATAAAACTTGATGAACGCCACGCAAGTTAATTGAATAAAATTAGTCATAGTCGCTACATATAAGTACATTTATTTTATTTATTCTACAAAAATTCACAGCACTTATAAAATAACAATACATACATATCATATAGAAATAAACCTTAAGCCAATGACGGATTTTCATTTAATACTCTTGATTTAAAAATACTTTTTCATTTAACAATTTAATGTTATTTGTTTTATTTATTTCTACCAAAGTTGACAACATTGATGAGTTACTACCAATAATATCTACTAATAATTACAAAATTGCACTAACAATGTCACCAATACTTTACTCATGAACAAAGTCACCACAATTTAAATAGAAGCACATAAATAAATCCACATTTTCGAGAAGCGAGTTGCGTAATAAAACAAGCGCAGTTCCGTACACTTTTCTCACATGAATACATTGTTCTCATAAAAAGTCCGGCGGGCAATTAGAGCGCAAAAAGTAGACCAACGGGTAATCATAAATTTCTTAAATGGCCCCAACGGTTCGCTCTATAGTTTCACGTGCGCTGTTATGTATGAAAAGTTTTTTTTACACCATTGAGTGCCTTTTGTTTACCGGCTTTTGTGCACATAATTAGTAGCGTATATAATAAGTGTTATAATCTTCGTTTTGATCGTATTACAAATTGAAAATTCATGTTAAATAATAATTGCACGGGTTACCGGTGTTTAATGACTGTCCGTAGGCAATGAAGAGCACGTTGAGCAATGAAGAAAATTGTTAAATATTGTTAAGCCTTTCTATAAAGTAGTAATAATGTAACGATTGTTTTTATTGTTATTTATTTTATTTTCATCTCAGTGGATAAGTGGCTGCTATAAGATGGGGATATGCTTTTGTTAGGTATGGACTAACAATGATAAATTTATTTAAGATCGTTTTAACCGACGTTTAATTGTAAAATCCTGTGTAAACTTAAAAGGGTTTTACACTCCAACCATTCTACTATGTACTTTATACTATTTTCCGAACATTTTACATCGATTCCAACCAATGTACTACATTTTGAAAATCGAACATATTGTTTAGTACTAATTCTCCTCTAAACCACTATCTTCATGATTTTCACTAGACCCATCCAACAACTGCTCCCGACAATACGTCGCGGTTCCATCTGCCGGCTTTGATATGATTGTGTTTTCTCGTACACAGCAGCGACGACCCCGAGCGTTCACTAATCCGGTCGTTTGATTACAAATCAACGTACGAACTCAACGTCGTGTAATCTGATCGTCAATAGACAGGGCTCAATAGATAGACGCCGGCGCCACGTTGAATGCTAAACGCCACGCTTGCTACATTTAAGTCGCCTCCTGGAAATTGGCGTGATTACATGTACAAACGCTTTTCGTAATTAGATCATGCGTGATTAGATCGTTCAAAAATGTATGTTATTCGTTAATTTTTGGTCTGGTGATTGGTTAAAAGTGGTATTGAAATGTTCAATTGATTTAATATAAATTTAGTGTTAGGGACACTAAATTTATAATTAATAAATGTAATTTGTTAGTGGAGAAATATACTTATATTTCTCTACTTTAAAACTTTAACAACTTTCTTAATATATATTTCGTGTTTCTGTAATTTTTTTCCACATTTGTGTAATGATTATATATAATTTTTTTGGGCACTTACCAATAATACTCAGGGTATATTTATTTCCAAATAATATTTATTAAATTTTTCTTAATATTTTAAATCAATGGATCGTTACTGGGACGATGTTGCGAAAGAGAACACAAATACTCGTATAACACACACAGATATAAATGTCATTTTAAAAATAGTTTAATACTTTCATATTTTTTATATTTCATAAAATAGTTTATCCAATAGAAATAACATGCATTCTAATGTTGAAACCGATATAATTTTACATAACATGAGTGAAAAGATTCTGGTATAACTAGAAATACAAAGCATTCTTTCATTCTATAGAAAAAAACTAATGACTATATCACAAAAATGGATAATTACAATTCCCAAGCGCTTTTCACTGTTCGGTCGCCTACATTGTAACTGAAAGCCCAATGTTCAAGAAAATAAACAGCTCTGCATTGTTAGCCGTCATAACTCGCGCCGGTGACGTTCTCCTAACGACGTAGCAGCCACGAGCGGGTCAACTCGTGACCTACTGGCCATAAACGAATCCTGGTCACTTAATACCTTAATTTGACGCCTATGACACATTTGGGTTAGCCGTGACACAATTGTGGACCGAGGGCGCTACGTGGGCGGTGCATGCTCACTGAAGCATTGTGTCGCCGTGTCATACACACCTTAACAGTCGTTTATTATTATTATTATTATCGAATAATACTTACTTCTTGCGATAAATAAAGATTGTTTTCGTTATCTGGCTTAAAAATTATTATGGATTAAAATGGTTTTCGATGACTGTTTTATGTTTTGTGTATAACATAAGGGCCTGTTAAAATAAGGGTTTACTAATATATAGTACAATGTAAATTTGCATTAATTCCACCAATAATAAATTAATGCAATTAATAATGAACAAATGAGTATAAAATGTTAACGTTTGTGTTTTTATATTCGCACCGTTTTCATTATATTGTGGTTTTGGGTAATATTTGTAAGGAGATAAAATATATTTATACATTTAACGATTGCCATTGTTGGTTAAATTATATCAACATTTTCGTTATAAAAGGCACAGCGGGTGAGCGTTAATTGTTTCTTTGTTTCTTTTTAATTGAAACAAGGCTGCGCGTTATGAATATTCCTACATTACAATATAACTATTGCCCGCGACTTCGTCCGTATGAATTTACGAATAATTTGTAAGTAATTGTGACCATCTGAAACGTCACTGTTGTCTATACTTTTGACAACTATCTGATTAATAACTGTTACTTTGCAAAATATTAAATGTAAACAGCGTAAATTAATCTAAACATTTCTGAAGAAATAGTAAATATACCTTATTGGATTTTTAAATAAAATCTCCGATCCTTATTACACTATGATGTAACTTCGTAACTTCACGCCTGTAATCCCCGAAGGGGTAGGCAGAGGAATGCAGAACATTCCCGCGATTCACCGGTTACGTTT
>DWEI01004213.1:0-11914 GCA_018245875.1 Mysoria ambigua | reverse complement strand
TAGCCACATATGTTGTAATGAACCTAAACTGAAAAGCAATAAAAATATTTCTATTTCTATTTCTATTTCTATTTCTACTTTTAGTTACCTATGTTTATAGTTAATTCAAATAAATTCACGAAAAAGATTATCTTCAATTATTGCATACAAAATTTTATTTTTGTAATTACTTTTTATGTGACTATTAAGACAGTATACGCTATATTAATTTATCATTCTATTCTAATTTTCTCATTAATCTGTTCTCTAAATGCTGTAATACTTCACACTAGTAAATAAACATTTCAATTTTATTTCTGTTTCCGATATTTACAAAACAATTTTAATTTGTTTTGTAAATATCGGACAATTGAATAGTATTGTTTGGAAGTATATTGTAGAAATGTTTATAATAGCTCATAACGCGACAGATGTTGTTATGTCATTATTCTCGTTTTTTCACTGTTGGGAGCGCGTCTTTCTTCAAAACAGGAGTTAAGACTACAATATTAATAATAATGCTCCAGCATGGTTAAAACATTTATGGGGTTTTATTAAAACGAGGTATATAGATTTTAATGTAAAATATTTAGAATCAAGCTCAATTATTTCGTTGTAAAAATGTTTATGCTCTAATTCAGAAGAAGTTTACTTAGGTCTCACCATTTTTTTCATATAAGTTTCGTCGCAGCTTATGTTATTTGAAAGAAAAACTTACACGAAAGCTTTTTATGTACAGTAGGTACACGGGTACGATAAACATTCTTTTCATCAAGCCCCAGGCGGTAAGTAGGGCAGATCGTATGAGCTAATATTTCAGCACCGCCCAATTTGTCTGACCCTAAGGGAATCACTCAGCGCCACACTAAGCCGCTTACACACTATCCGTTTGTGTGTACTGGTACAGATAACGACATTGCCTTTCTTATAACATATTAAAATAAAAGCAAACGCCTTAAAAATAAAAAAAAGTATTTTATTAATTTATCATAGACGAATGAAACAAGCTACAAGCATCAGGCTTAGGTACATTCTGTTTCATCGTACCCTGTATTACGATGTATTTAATATACATATTAAAGCATTTTGTAAATCTATTTTTTTCCGTTCATTTTACGCACATCGACAGTCGTGTTGAAATCCAAAAGAATTCTTCGCGTGTTTCACAGTAAACAATTCTTTCTGTAAGAATTTTTTTGTCGGATTATGACATATTTGAACATCACTAATGTCAAAATAGATACATATATTGCGTTCTATTTTATTTCGAATTATTTTATCTGAGTAAAGCTTTTAAGATATTGCGTATGTCTCTTAACAACACGGATGCCCTACAAAGAGCCTACATAGATGAACTTTGTTAATACGTTGCGAGATTACCGCAGAATGTAGGTGAGGTATCGAGAGGTTGCTAAATATTATTATCAATATTAAAAATTACAGAGAAAAAACAGAACATTTATCGAATAAAAGCACTGGTCATAGTTGTCCTCTTCTTAACGTAAATATTAATGCAATAAATATTGGTCATGTTGGTTGCATGTGCGACTGCCGATCGAGAGGTCCCGGGTTCGATTCCCGAGTCGAACACTAAAAAATTTTCTAATTTAGAATTTGTAATAGTTGTTCGGAGTCTGGATATGTGGCCGATGCATGGCAATAGGCTCACCACCTATTCCATAGTAGGACGTTAGCGTAACTGGTGAATCGTGGGAATGTTCTGCATTCCTCTGCCTGCCCCTTCCAGGATTACAGGCGTGAAGTTACGTTAAATATATTATTATGGACATGAAAATATTTAGTTGTTTCGATTAACAAGATGTTTTATATGTTCTTTTACCTTAATAAGGAATGAATATTTCATTTAATAATAATCTTGGAATAAATTGACCTTTATTCATTTTCTTGAGATAAAACGAAAATTGTTAAGTATAGAGCGTATTTATTGTTCTGACGACCAGCTGTGTCATCTTCGCTCACTTCCGTGTCAAAATAATAATGTTCAATAATATTTTTTACAGAGCTGTTTGTCTTATCAAAAAAGTGTTTGTATTTCGTTAATTTTATCAGTCTATTATATTAATTCCGTCAGTGTATTTTATTAATTTGTTACCCGATTTCATCATTTCTTCGGTCTATTTTATCCTCCTTAGACGTGCAAAGCCCACGCAAAATGTATATAAATTAGAATATTTGCGTGATATTACAATAATAAAACTCTACAATTATACTGTGAATTCATTAGTTCGTTAACAGCACATTGTCTTTTTTTGTTACCGAAAAGATTATTACTATAAAACTATGAGGTAAAAACGTAACTTCACGCCTATTATCCCGAAGAAGTAGGCAGAGGGATACAGAAAACTCCCAAGTTTCACCAGTTACATATGTTTATGTCCCACTATGGAATAGGTGGTGAACCTATCGCCATGCATCGGGCACATATCAAAACTCCGAAACACTACTAGAAATACTAAATTAAAAATTTTTTAGTCTTCAACCCGGGAATCGAACCCCGGGAATCGAAATTCACGATCAGCAGTCGCACTTACAATCAACACGACCAACGAGGCAGTCAAACATTTTGGATATGGCATTATGGAAATATTGTTGTTGCTTAAGAGTTTTCTGAGGTGACAATGTTCAAAATCGCCTGAAACATTCACAATGTAATGACAATTGAAAAAACCGTCAGGTTTTAGAAAACTTCTTAGAGTCGATAACGTTCTGATATCTGTTCATCGATAACGTATAATTCTGGTTCAGATGTAGGCACTTGTTTTTATCTTCAAAAATCACATACTGATATCTGATACCATTTTAGACAGGGCTTGTCCTACGGTGACTATGTTATTGATAAACACATGGATTCCTAAACACATATATAGGACATTCTACTCCCTCATAACAAATTTTAGTCATAAGTTACTCGAGGCCTTGGTTTCAGCGATAATTGATACTACTACATATTATACCACTGCGATTTTATAATTAGTTATAATCTACGCGCTAGACTGACTCTAAATATCCACCTTATTCTAAATGTCACACTCTGACATTAGATCCTAAAATCCCACGCCACAATTCCTTAGGTGTCCCAAAGTTGTATTCTAAATTCAAAGTCATTATTCTAATACTACTTTTTAATTTATAAATCTTATTAAGGAGAAACAATATAGAAGTATTTTACTACGCATTATGTATAAGGTACAAATAGTTTACTTTTATTATTAAACGTACGAATTACTGAGATTCGCTTATTGTGTATAAATAGAAGCTTTTTCTATTCGTTCTTTCACTATTAAGTACGTATAGCAGAGATTCAAAGATTCAATAGGAGACAATAGCCACTTAAGTCTTAGTTAGGAGGTTGCTCTCATTGCACAAAGCCATAATGTTGGTTCCTAGATATAAGATAGCCTTGCAACGAAGCCTTAACATGCAAGTTGCTCGCCGTACCGCACGACGCGCGGCCAGTACAGTCAGCCACACCACGTTATCCTCGCGCCGCGCGCGGCCCAGTTCGCTGACCTACTTACTGTCCTGCCAGGCTGCGCACGTATTCTAACGATGTTAGTATTTTGGAAACGGCAGAACTTGTACACGATTATATGTAAATGTATATATGTATATCGTATTGCATTGCACTTTTATTTTAATGTGTGTTTAGCGCGGCATTTTTTGTCGCTAAATGTTTCGAACATAACACATACCACATGGTACTGGTATTACTCGGAGATTGTACATTCATATTTATATTTTTAAATAGTAACAAATAACTGCCTCGTTGGTCGTGTTGGTTGAAAATGCGACTGCCGATCGGGAGGTCCCGGGTTCGATTACCGGGTCGAACGCTACAAAGTTTTCTGATTAGAATATTTTCTGCTAGAATATCAGATTGGAATTCTGGTAGTGGGTCGGTGTTTGAATATGTGCCCGATGCACGGCAATAGGCTCACCACCTATTACATAGTGGGACGTAAACGTAACCGGTGAAACGTGGGAGTGTTCCGCATTCCTCTGCCTACCTCTTCGGGGATTACAGGCGTGAAGTTACGTAACAAATATCTAGAATGTTCCCACAATTTCCGAGGTCTTGAAAATTTATTTGGTTTGAATTTCTAAAAGCACATTTATGATAAATGGGTTACGAATGAGGAAAATATGAGAAAACCCGAAATTATATTGAATACCAAAATTAAACAATGAAGAATATGTTAAACCGTTTTAATACTATAATATATTGTCACACCAAATCTTTTAGAGAGCAGACAGAGAGTACGGGTGACACATATCTCTATGCTTAAGGACCTAAAGTGATCCTTCTACTCTTACATTCAATACTGTCTTCATATATGTAACTGGTTTCAGAAAGTCTTGGCTTTCTAGCGATAACTTTTTCTCCTCACCTTCTTAAAAAAAATAGCTCCCACTATACTAAAATAAAGAATAATAAAAACAATATTTCCCACAATAAAAGCAACCCATCGAACTTCTACGAGGGTCTCGTGAAACAAGTTAGTTCATTTATGCACAGTTGCTTCAGACCCTCTAAAAGAATAATGCACAGGCTGTTCATTAAAATTCCGCCCTTAAAAGCCGGGACCAAGGCCGGCGTCGGGTCGGACGCTCAGATAGCTTGCATTATGTATCTGTGGGACTTTCTTCCGGCACCCTGCTAATAAACTGTCGATAGTAAATGCCGCCATGGTTCCGACACGGAGATGATTTCGTCAGCTCATCCCCTATCGTCGAACAGAATGGATATTCAATTTCAAGTCCTGTCAAAGTTAGTCTGAAGGAAGTGACTGCTGTCGAATCCCCGTTGGAGTATTGTTTTTGCTGATCTATACAGATTTAATTTTTGTGTCCTGATAATGAGATAGTAGACAGACAGAAAGAAAATAAATCTAAAGGTGATATATTTATGATACACGTCTCGAGTATATTAGGATGCATCTGTATTCTTCATCGACCAAACTGTAGCCTGTCAAATATTAAAAAATCTTTTCAATTTGTCTCTCGAAATCTGTCAACGTATTAAATACCGACCGATGGCTATCTATCTATGAGATAAAATAAATACTTATGACATTGAGTGATGACTGTAGTCTGAGATAAGTACATATGTTTTCTATTATGTTTTAACATTATACGAATTTCGTTAGCGAATGCGATAGCGAAGGCTATCACAATTGTAGCCATTACTTGGTGCAAACATTTCTTGACAAATTTAACAGTTTACCAGGATCGTGATTGACAGTGAGTAAAATGGGTAACAATTTTAAACAATATGTCTCACGGTCCACGTCGGGCGGAACGAAAACATACTCCCCAACGTCATGCCGGGATACGTGAGAGGCGCTGACAGACCGCGGCATCGCGCGCTGCCGAGGCACGGCTCAGCCACATGCTCAGCGTGGGGCTTATGGACACAACCCCTCAAGGGAGAACTATGTCCAGTAGTGCAGCAGCAGCTATGTCCAACAATATTTTATAACTACAAATAAAAACCGTGTTATGTTCATATACTAATTATGAAGTTTTATTTTAGTATATATTTGCTTCACGTAGTGAAGCATATTTTATTATATCGCCATCATCATTTTTTGTTTAAATAGTTCATTTTATAGTAAGTACGATTATTGTTTTGCGATTTGGAGTATCGTGGATAACATTTTGTGATCGATATAAACGAATAACAATAAATCCATCGCTGATAAACAAACGATCCTTGTTATTTTGTTCCAATTACATAGTTTGTGTTAACCTTTCGCTAGTCACGACTCCGCGGCAGGCACCGGCACGCTAAATGCATGCCCGTTTATTATTTATTGAACTACCATCTCCTCGCCGCAGATATACATAAAACTCTTGTTCGGTGTCCATATAAAACTTACAAGATGCTGTCTACAAGCTTGTAATATTACTTAGAATTGTCTTTATTGCAAAAATGAGTTCCTCAAAGTTTAAGCATTCGCCACGCCCTCCCTCCGAAATTAAAGGAATTGAATGGTATCTCAAAGATACCTGTTAAAAATATTTGTATATTTAAAGAAAAACAATGTTTCTTTGGATAATAGTCTTAGTAAAATAGTACCCGTTATAAGAATTAGAAATCAAAAATAGTTTATATGGTCATTAAATTCCAATCAGTTATTTATTAAACGCCTAGCTCGAATTGATTTGGCATAATGCAACTTCCTTATGATACCCCAAAGAAAATAGAACCTTACCCAATTTACATACGATTCATATTTAATTGCAGGGCGGAACGTTTCCGACTTTTCTTTTGCATTGTGTTTCAGGTTGGGACAAGGCCAGGAGGGACAAGGAGAGTTGTATCGGAGGTCGAGTGGGTTAGAAAGGGACATGTATAGAGAAATGCAAGGGTAAGGGGCCGCAGGTACACCGACCTGACCTAGTTTCGGTTGCAGGTCGTTGTGTAAATATTGATTTTGTGACCTGTTTCCACCTGTTGATCACGTGCGGTGCGGCGGCATTTGGGCAATCCTGGCCTTTCCAACACACCGGCTGGGGAATTTAATGTTTATTATCAAATGTTTAACACGTCTTTGTATAGCAGAAGTGTATTACATTTGAGATTGCTTGAAACGATGCGGTCGGTCGATTAATACATATCGGAACTATGTTCCACGTGCTGTTATATAAAGCCTAAAGGATTGGTTTAATCAAATGACTCGTTAGCGTTCTTTCCAGTCATATTTATGCTAGCAGTTGGAGTTCATTTTCTTTTATTGAATATGGTTTCTACATAAGAAACACATCCGAGAATTTATATTCTGTGTGAAAGGGAGTATCGCTGTCAGAGTTGTTGCAGTTAAGGAACCACCAGTACAACTACAATTTGTTTCACTCCGACGGGTGTGGTACTCGTAGTCAACGGTTACAAAGCTTTAGTGTTCGACGTCGAATGTGACAGATACTAACAAATGCTAATTGCTTTGTATGAATATGCCTTGCATGCGTGTACTAACCGCGCTAACGATATTAACTATTGTATTCCTGTACTAAGGCTACTAGTTTAAAACTAACTGGTGATCGCCTTAACATATTACATTAGACAGACGAATTAAGACTGTAAGTAGTGCACTAGTCGACCGTTTCTCTCTTGTTCTTTATTGAAACTCCTCCCGCTGACAGATCTGTGATATCGCGATAATGCTCCATGTTAAGCGAACATCGGTATAAACATGTGTTTGTTTGGCTGCAGCGTGGGTGCTCGGCTGGTGGATGTGCAAGACGGTGCCGTACGTGCAGGGGCTGTCCGTCGCCGCGTCTGTGTACAGCCTGGTCGCGGTGTCGCTGGACAGGTCAGTAATGGACATCACTTTTAACTTTCTTAAATTTAAACCTTACGTCTTCTTTTCGTCTATTAGCAATGTTTTTTTGACTAAAGGAAGAATTTCGTAAAAAATGTGGTCTTTTGAAAAATCAGATATATTTAAAGAATTTTGTGAAAAATATGTGTCCTTCACAAAATTCTATGGGGTGACCGAATTGATGATTTAATGGGAAAAATTCCCAATTTTGCATTAACCATTGACAAATTTATGGCACGCGAGGTCTTCAAAGACCGTGGAAGCTCAGGTTGGTAATGGCGGTTATTATAATAAGGTTATTAGTGGGTCAAGGTGTAGTGGTTTTGGGTCGGGACCTTCGCAGACCCTTGTTTTAGGGTCGACTGAAAACGCTTTCTCAACATTTCCCAGCACACATCGACCGTAATGAGTTGTCAATGACTGTTACTGTAGCCGTCCCTTGTTTTGACACACTTGTCGTTGGAGGACATTGTTTCATACGTTACACGAGCAAATAATGACAGCTTTGCCCGTCACCGACAATTTTATTGGTTTGTCAAGGTATTTTCAAGCAACAGTACTAACATACCGGTATTACGAGACAAACTTACCTAATCAAGCAGCGAAGGAAGAAGTTAATAACTAGGAGCGCTCGAGTTTCGACTTTTTTTTATTGAGACGTTTGTATGAAAAGAGACAATTAGCGAAGTCTAGTACCGGAGTCACGATTTTCAACGCCGAGGAAAATGTTACAGAGAGAAGTAATGACAACGAGAGACCATGCTTATCGAAAGTTCTTTTAGAGCTTAGGAAATGGCACACTAGCCACACCGCGGTAAGCGGTCGCATATACAGCACATATACATACAGCGGTAGAAATGTACAGCGGCGTACATATCGACTGTCTCGTTGATCGTGTCCGGTGCCACCGAGATTGCTGATCGGGACGTCCGCGGTTCCAGTCCTGGGTCGGGCACTGCTGGATTTGTCTAATAGAGATGTTATATCATGCCTGTAATCCCCGAAGAGGTAGGCAAAGTCATGTAATAGATACTCAGGTTTTATCAGTTACCTTTTATGGCCCAATATGGAATAAGTGGTGAGCCTATTGCTATACACTGTTCATATACTTTTATCCGTAAGATATTGCCACAACGTGATTTATCTTTAACGTAGTTTAATTAGGATCGTAATATCTTGCTTTAATATATTATTTAAACGGTGTAACGTGCGAGTGTATCACAATCCTCTGCTTATCTCTTCAATGATTACACGCGTGAAGTTACGTGGTCCGTAATACATGATATCGCCGTAATGTAAATTTTGACTGGACTTCATCAGGAAACAGTTGACATTAAAAAACAGTTACATTTTGTATATTTGAGGCATAAAACAAGTGTAGTTCAGTCGTGAAGTTTACAGAACAACGGTGTAACGTGAGGGTCTCGCCGGAGCTCTGGAACCGATTTTGATTGAAAGAACAAAGCGCTTAGAGACAAACCAACAAAGTGATTCGTGGCGAGAGATTCTAAACTAGCTCAACGTGTTTAGTGTGGTGTAAGTTAAAAGCGATACGGATGGATTTATTTATTTATTTATATCTTTTTCACTTAAAATCATTAGCGATCACTTGTGAACGTCAATGGAGGAGTCTCAAAAGGGCCAACTCAATATGTAGTGAATATTGAATTAAACACTCCTCTAATTAAAACCAATGACCCTACGAGAGTTGAAAATGCGCTCTGGTCTGGCAAGAAATTATGCAACGTAAAAAATGTCATTTTTAACATTTAATCCATACGAAATATGTCAATGGTTGCTACATATCGTACATACAAGTAACTTGATGGACAATGTACGAAGCATTATTGCTTAGCCAACATCTACATATTTTTGTAAGAAAAATACAACTTTCTTTTACCGCTATCGGGACTGCTGCAATTTGGAATCATAAATTTAAACATGAATTTGATACCATTGATTTAAATCCAAAAATACCGTGTATTTTTTTTAAAATATAAATTAGTATTGAGCGTACCCATTACACTTCGTAGCTATGGTCTTTAATAATTTATCGTACAACTGCTGGTTGGGCAATTATAATTACTATACATGAATATGTTTTAAAGACACTAGAATACTTCTAGTAATCTGTTTTAGTGCGAGAGCGATTTAACATTTTAATATCAGCCCGCTTCCGCTTGTATCTCAAATATCACACTACTTATGGGGTGTTTGCTTGTCTACGTGATGCGAATTAATGTTCCAATCGGGCCAATACGACTGTCTTATGGGACAATCTTGTGGGACACTCGTATGTTTTTACGGGGCTTAGCGAATAGCAATGGGGATATTAATATACATACATACACACGTACCTCACGTCACGTCCCTTATAGGGTAGGTAGAGAGAACACACTACCTATGATCTTTGTTATTGCATACCCGTCGTACGTCTATCATCATCTATCTAATCTAACGTCACGCCTGTAATCCCCGAAGAGGTAGGTAGAGAGATGTAGATCACAGGGAGTGTTCTACATTCCGCTGCCAACCTCTTTTCACCTATTACGCTTACATCCCACTAGGAAATAGGTGGTGAGCCTAATGCCATATACCGGGCACATAACCCGACTTGGAGTCTGGTTATGTGCTACTACTGGAAAACATAAATTTGAAAAACTTTGTAGCGTCTCACACGGAAATTGAAGCCAGGACCTCCCGATCGGCAGTCGCATTTGCAACCAACACGATCAATATAATCCGTACAGTCTGTACATTCTACCATAAATTACCTTAATAAGTGCCTTACAAGTTTTGTATTTACTCGTATTTCACTCTAGAAGTTTATTAGCCATTAACTTTTAATGGCTCAACTGCTAATTGCCTAGCCTGTTCACCTAGTAGTATGTGAATCTGGCGGTGAGCGGTCCTCGGTTCGATTTTTACCCAGCACAAATATTTGTATGATGAGCACTAGTATTTTTTACATTTGATTATAAAAAAGTATTCATATATGTTTATATAAATATAATTTTGGCTGTCAGATTATATCTTTCACTTTGAGGGCAGACGATGGTGTATGGAATGTCCTGATAAAAAAAATTCTGTGGACCTAAATTGGTTGTTACCTAACTCTACTGTCCACTCCTAGATTTTCTGGAAAGCAGTAATGTGCATTAATGAACGTAAGCGCAGAAAAACATTGCAACTTATCCGAGTTCCTAATTCTAATGATCACAGATGCTGTTAAACTGACTACTAACGTCACGGTCTAATATTTCGAGTCAAGAGCAAATTGAAATTCAAATCCCATTTATTCAAAATTGGTTCCTAAGAACACTTTTTGTTCGTCAATATGAATCAACCACGGCTTCGGATAATGCATCGATATGGCGAAGAAGCGGCGAAAGAAACTCAATAGGTGTGCTTATGCTTCTTATAAAATAAGTACATACTTATATTTTTTAAATAAAAGCTAACTTATTGAGGAGTTGGAGTTACATGACACCAAGCATGTTTATCATTTAAGTAATCATTTAAACTGTTAAACTTTTTATGAGAAACTATTTAAACTTTTTATGAGAAAAAAAATAATAATTTTATAGATATTTTGTTGTCGAAGCCTGTACAGTTACCCACAAATAAATGAGACACCTTACTTAAGCGAGAGCGTGGAATGGCCAATTTATCTTTATTTCTCGTATTATAATTCGCCGAGTAATGTTTTTCAATTCTTTGAGGTACGTAATTTTTTAAACAAAAGCTTACCACGATCGCCCAAGTTTCATAAATTACCTCTATTTATCATTACAAATCCTATTTAATTTTAAATTATTCGTTTGCGTACGAAAACCAATTTAAGTCAATATTGACAAAGCTGCAATAAAAAAGATATAGATATACATAATTCCCAGATCAAATTCCGGAAGGAATATTTTCAAAAAGTTTGCACTCGTTCCTTGCAATAATTGAATCATAAGACGCCATTTCTTCGCTCAATGTTGCCAAATTTTCTTCAGTAGATTCTTGTGGCCTCGTGTTCTCGGCATAAAATTCACTCAGTCAAGGTTATGGGGATATTGGACTAGAACTTTGCAAATGTTATCGCTCCCTGGGTTAGGTCGGGAGCCCTTACGAAAACTAGTCGAGTGCTATAAAGATACTCGTAACGCGTACAACGAAGTAGAGTTTTATAAGTGTGTCAAGTGTTTCTTTGTATAAAAAAATTGTAAAATGATTATACTTAAGTACAACATCTCCACGATCATCGTACTACCATTTCTAAGCACATACTTACACAGACGCTACACATTCTTGTCATAATGCCATAAAATATATTTGTTTTAAGTGGGAATCAAGTCCATTAGCAGTTATGTACTGTCAAAGACTTCCGATTTTTACTAAAGTTCAGTTACGTTTTTTTACGTTTTTTTTTCACTTAATATATTCCTAAATAATATACTTACTGTCCCCTTAAACTACTTTTACATGTGTCAAGGACCACCTTCACCGTACATTAACCACTAGTCAATCACGCCAGTCATCAATAAACGTTCTGCCTCGTTGGTCGTGTTGGTTGCAAGTGCGACTGCCGATCGGAAGGTCCCGGG
>DWEI01004212.1:0-11916 GCA_018245875.1 Mysoria ambigua | reverse complement strand
ATAGTGGGACGTAAACGTAACCGGTGAATCGTGGGAGTGTTCTGCATTCCTCTGCCTACCCCTTCGGGGATTACAGGGGTGAAGTTACGTTTTATATGTTTATACATATAGTGAGGCAACCAGGATTCGAATCTCAAATATTGTAATCTGTGGTTAGGAGTCATTGTACCACAAAGCCAGCTGTTACATTAAAGGCAGTTAAATATTTGTATGTATTTTACCGTATTAGACACGCTTGTCATATATATTTAAATACATACATTTTCATACAAAACATCGACGTCTGTCTGGTTACCATGGCGCGATATCTACCGTGCAACAATCTGAAGTTGTCCCGAAAACTTATCTCGGTACGTAAAATACTTAACGTAACATCACACCTGTAATCCCCGGAGAGATCGGCAGAGGAATGTATTATACAACCACTATTCACCAGATTCTCGGTATATATGTACATACAAATTATGTTCGTGTGTGTTTTGAGTGTGTGTGTGTGTGTATGTGTGTGTCTCTGTGTGTAGGTAACGGCTGTATACGAGGTTTGCACTCGAAGCGAAGGTCGCCAGCGGTGCGGCCACACCGAACACCTGTGTAATCGCATTAGCCGCTATCGAGCGACGCGATAATGCCGGTAACGAACCCGCCAGCTTCGATCCACACGCCGGCCAGTGCGTGGGCGGCTTTATACCTTTCACAATACACGTCAAATCCTTTATATTGGCAAATCAGTAATCCAGCTGATGAACGCGTCCTGAAACCGGTGATCGACAGTTGCTTTAATATAAAGCGTAACTTCACGTCTGTGATCCTCAAAGAGGAAGGCAGAGGAAAGCAGAACACTCGCACGTTTTACCAGTTACGATTACGTACCAGTATAGAATAGGGGGCGAGCCTATTGCCATGCATCGGGCACATACACACTCCGAATCACTACTAGAAAATCTAAATTAGAAAATTCTGTAGCGTTCGACCCGGGAATCGAACCCGGGACCTCCCGATCGGCAGTCGCGCTTGCAACCAACACGACCGGTAATTTTATATAATTAATAATTTAATATAATTACTTTAATATAATTTCATACAAATAGCAACGATACGCATTCGAACTCTAGTACTTATCTTATCAAAACTGTTAAAGGAAGATAACGAGAAAATGATTATACATATTTCCCCCCCCCGGGTTCCTTATGGGATAGGCAGATCCGACGAGTTTCTTCTGAATTACTGACTCTTTTCGTACACGTTTTCCGTAAAGGCACTTTGTAAACATGCAAAAAGAAAAAAATGGTATGCAAAGGATTTATTGAATGTTGGAGGAATCTTTCCAACAACATTCTGTTTCAACAACACACGTATTGGCCTAGAAGATTCTAGAACGTGTAAGAGTCATTCGATTGAGGCATTTTGAGGTATATAAAAAAGGTAAGAGGCCAATGAAGTCAGTCACAAGTGGTCGTTGCCGTCCATAAAGTCTCTATCAAGCTCGAGGCTACTCTTGAGACTGACGTGTCAGCCTCTGAAATACCTTTACACACAGTAGATAGCCCACACCACGCCCTTCAAACTAAATGACAAACTGTTTTAGCAACAATATTCCCACATACATATAAGGTTATAGTCAAACGCAAGTCTTTTGGTACAAAAAGGCATGTACCAGCGCAATTCAAATTCCCAGTCGTGTAAATTATGATTTAATAGGTGTCGATACGTGTCGCGATACATCATATTACGTCTTCCCGAGGAGCGACCGCTCCATCACCCTCTACCGTCATTACGTTACATCGTTGCAAGTAATACCTTTTTCGCTGAATACCTGAGACTTACAAGAAATATACTTACACATTTCCATAATTACGGCTAAACGTGAACCACGCTGCCTTAAGGCGTAATGATATCAGTCACTTGTCATTGTGACTCTATGCGAATGGTTTTATACATCCTGAACAATTCGTACGCACACATACATAGGTATGTACGTAACCACTAAACAACGCAACTTGTTAGTTTTGTTCCAGGATATATTTTTGTGTCATAAATGGAATATAACAGATATTATGACATGTGGTTATGGTTTGGTTATACAGAGAATAGTTATAGTTTTTTTTTAATTAAACCAACCACAGCGGCCGTTGGGCCACCTGATGGTCAGCGGTCACCGTCGCCTATGGACACCTGCAACACCGGAAGAATTTCTCGAGGATTAGTCCTCGAGGCCCGTAGTCCCCGCCCACCCCAACCTAGGATGTCACTATCCATACATCTCGGAACAATTGCCAATACCTTGTCAGTATTGAAGGAAAGCCTTCTACGCGTTTATTAAAGAACCCCATATAATAGCGCTTCGGGAATACCTCAGAAGAAAGGACATTACTATCTCTGCCGCGACCTTGCTGTAATCAGCGGAAACTCATGAAGAAAGATCTCGTACAGGTTTGTAACTAATCAGAAGGTTTCAAAAAAATAAACATTAATCTAGTCGGCTTATACTATAGAATAATGTAATTCCACATCTTGCCAATCCGAACGAACGCGCACACCGAACCGTGGCGGATCGATACATATCCAGTTTGAGGAAGATGGAACCTCGGATAAGTCAGTTAAATTTACAATAAACATTAGTTGCTAATACATTCTGTAATATGATCTAAAACATTCATTGTTCACGTTCATATTGTCAATGCCAGAAATATAATAGTCTGCGGTCGAACAGTAGCACGGAACGTATTGATAAGGTGTACGATTTGAAATGAGAACTTCGATATCGTTCAATATTGTCAATAAATATCGGTGGAATGTCGATCATGGCTGGATCATTAGCACGGTGTTACCTCAAGTATAAAAATATAACATCACGCCTTTGAACCCCGAAGAGTTAGGCGGAGCGGTGCGGAACACCCTCACGATTCGACTGCTACATCTTAAATGATAGTCCGTTGTTGTTGAAATCTGAACAAATTGTATTGTATTGCCACCACGAAAAAATATACGTGAGTTTCGCCGACTTAATATTTAATTATCTGAAGAAATTGATCGCCAAGTGCACTTGTACACCAGAGGTGACAACCTGAGTCTTCTAGTAACAGCGGGTCTGTAATCTTCTTCGAATTACTGCCACTAACTGAACTCATACTTAGACTTAATTTTATGTTCTAACAGATACCAAAGGGCTTATTGCGACCATCTAATACCAATAAAATTTACTATTAGCTCATATCAATTAACAATCTCAGTTAATCAGTCATTAATAGCCTCAGTCAGTGGTCCTAAAATCTTCAACTTATCTTAAATATGATTGCCATTTGAGATCGTTCGAAGACGTTCATGGCGGCAGTAACGAATCGTAACTGCCGTCTGCTAACTCTAGTTTCGTCATACAAAACTTCATTTCAAATATCTTTATACCATCTCATATCGCGATAGTATATTTTATCATCCTTTCCATAAACGGAGGCTTTAGTTTATATACTACGCATTTCTATACAGCGATAAGCGGACAGGTGTACGCACAGGTGTTTATTATCACTTGAGCTATTTTACCTAAAATGAGAACAATTGTGACTCGCGCAGGACTCCATATCTTCAAGACTCTATATCCTCAAGGAAATAGTTCAGAGTACTTCGAATATTCTCCTTACCGTACTTGCTTGCACGCAAGCGCCAAAGAATGGTGTCCGTTTGAGTTTATATTATATATATATGTACTCATAAAGGACTTAAAAACATATTTTATAATAAATATTTACATTTGTGTTTGGTATCATTTTATTATTACTTTTATGGATACTATTGAATTAATAAAGAAACTGGCAGATACTAATAAATGTTGAGAAAGAGAACGGAATATTTATTAGTTTTAATAAATTGCTTATATATTTCAACATAATTATTGTTTATGTCGTGTATATATGTGACGTACATATGTGTCAACAATACCGGATAAATAAATTCCGACTATGTAAGTTCTATTTATAACACAAAACCTTAATTAAGCAATTAATCAATATACGAACATATATAACTATCCTTACTAATATTATAAATGCGAAAGTAACTCCGTATGTCTGTCTCTTCTTTTTGCCTAAAGCACTATAACGCTTTGGATGAAATTTTGTACAAAGATAGTTGGCGACTATTTAGAAATCTTACGGGAACGGGAGATATAACGATAAAAAAAAACGTGACTTTACGCCTGTAATCCTCGAAAAGGTAGGCAAAGGAATGCAGAATACTCGTTTCGCCAGAACACGTTTCACCGGTAACGTTTAGGTCCCAGTATGGAATAGATGGTGAGTCTATTGCCATGCATCGGGCACATATACAGTCTCCGAACCACTACTACAAAATCTAAATTAGAGATTTTTGTAGTGTTCGACCAACTAAGCAGTCACTTATAACGATTACTTTTAAAAATTCTTGCATGCTGGGTGCTTTACTCTCGTGCGCCGCGTAAACCAACGCAGATACACCAAAGTAGTGTCATTCGAGAATTGTAGACCTACAAAAAATCCGTAATAGCATTTTTGTTTCCCTTATGAGTAGATCACAATAACTATTTTAACGTTCAAAATTTCAATTAAAAATAATACTTTTTTTCGAGGCTATTTTCTTCTGTTCACTATTCATCACCATCTAAATTAATGATTTTTTAGCTTCTCTACTTAATATAGATTAAAATTGTCCTTTACAATATATAAATCAAATAAATTCTTTGGTAGATATTATAGATTTAAAATTATACGTCACCAAAAAATATTATCTTGGCTAGCAAGCTTTCCATGACATGCCGAGCTGTGGTCCGCGTCGTGACCCCTGACCCTAACCATTTCTTTGTCTGGGTATTTAATTTCTTTCATTCCTTCGTGGAGCAATTTATAGGCTACATTTCAACCTAGAATTCCCACAAAGTCAACATTTAAACTTTGCAAGACATAGATTTAATACGGGCGAAGCCGCGGGCACATCTAGTTAACAATAAATTCGCACAATTACTTATGGGACACGAAATGATTACACATGCTTGCATTTAATTTGATTATCATGATATCGGTTCACACGCACCTAAAGACCGAGTACACAATAATCCGACTCCTAAGGTACGTGCGTCGGTGAGCGTCAACACAAATTGATTGATAACAAAATAAAAAACACACATACGTAGCGGTGTGCGTCGACAGTTGACACACATAGAAGACATTACCCGGAAATACTCAGCGTTGTTGTGGTCGTTGTATGTATCTTGGCGTATCATAGTCGTTGCCGCGATGTGCGCCGTGCCGCGTACAGGTGGTGCGGGCAGGTGTTTGCACTCGCGAGGCTCGAACGCACCGACGCTGATAAGAATACTGATAACGCCGGCCATAATCCCGGCGAAGCGCCAACAAATCTTGCGTGTGTTTTCGTAAACGCGGCGACGTACGCCCGGAGCGTATACGCCGGGCCACACACGCTCTAACAACATTCATAAATGCATATTATCAGAGCGATGAATAAATTTAAACTAATGCCGCGTATGTGTAAGGCGATATAAATTTATTAGCTCTACGGATACGACATTAGTGCGTACGTAATCTCGAACGTTCTGGAAATTTCTTGTATATCAAACACATACAACCGACCCGTGAGCCTTTTAGGTACAACGTTTAACATACACTAAATTGTTGTTTATTTTTATAAGTTTCAATCAAATGTCCAAACTTAGAAATATATAATTTCACCATCACACAGAGTATAAAAAAATAGTTACTCCTTTCAGAGACTCATCTGTCTGACTAATCAAGATACATGAGTTTGGTCAATGTGTCTGGTCTCCCTCAGCAGCCGCATCTATCAACATTCGCATTAGATATCATTTTATTAATGTAATATATATATATGCTCTTATTAACGTAACATCAGTCAATCCACCTTCATGTAAACTTCATCATACTTCATGGCAAATATATTACATCAGGTGATTAGTAACAGTACTACTCGCTCCTGCCTAACCCCTCGTGCTAGCACGGGCGCGGGTTACAATACAGAGTTTTATCGTCACCCACATTAGTTACACGAGTTAGTTGTTCGTACTGTTCCACGGTGAAACGCGACACACGGAGCGCTCGCGTGCACACGACGACACTACGCGTTCCGTGTTCACGGTTACCATGCGATTTGACGTCCGTTCGCGTCCAAATTAGCCCTTATTACCACAGCCGCAAGTACGACGGTAGTGTACAGTGATATATGAGTTATCGCAACGAGAGGCGTAACTGGGCAGTGCGGTTATGTTAACCATAAATATGTGGAACGCTAGCTGTCGACTTCCAATTGTCTGCGCTGAGCAATAATCTAAATAATTCTCACTATTGCCATACGCAAACGACAACGACCCTTATGTTGGTTACGTTTACGTGTTAAAGCAGCGTGCGCTAATGCTGAACTTATATCATGTGACACAGGCACAGAATAATAGTTATGTACGAATCACGATTTCACATTTGAATGCTTATTTTTATTTTTGTTATTTAAAAACATATTTTATTATCTGTGAATATAGTTTTTTTTAAATAATATAGCTAATTAACAAATCCATTTCTGCGGTCAAATACCATGCTTAAATAGATTTCAAATATTATTATTCGTTTTTCTACATTCCCGTAGGTACCATATTTAACTCTAATAATTGAATATATTTATAATTATATTCGTAAATAAAAAAGTATTATGTACAATGACGATTTTTTGTACAATGATGCGCAGCGTGAGCGCCCTCGATGTGGAGACACGCATATTGCCGACGGTGGATACCTGACGCTATCACTGCCCGTGAATGGCGGCCGTGTTGCTTGCGCAAACAGTTTGCTGGAACTGTTGGCGCTTTCGCCGCAAACAATGACTAACAGCAATCCGCCGGCACTCAACAGGGTTGCCACTCAGTTGGAAAACTCGGGGAAATTCATTTTTTTGCGCTGTCGTAAGTATAGTGTGTAATGTAGGAAGCAAAATTATAACATGTATTGTATTATTGGATAGTTGCAGTGTTTCATCATATTCGAGTCGTTGCCAGGGTGACTGCTAATTGACGAGTCCTGAGTTCAAATAAAGGACTGTATTATACTAATGTTTTTTTTTAGATTTTATAATAGAAATTTCTAAAGGTGCATTGTAATCTGGATTTGGTCCCAATATATAGCAATAGCACCCCATAGTTGGTGAGAACTATTCCATAGTGGGGCGTAAATGTAACTGTTGAAACATGGAATGTTCTACATTCCTCTTATTTTCTAAAACGAAAGACATTTAAAAAAAATGGTGTGTATCTGTGTTTGTGCAAAAGAAATTTTCTTTCAACTAAGTGTGGTACATTAACTGTATTTTTTTGTGCGCACACCAATCCTTGTACATAATTAACAAGAAGATATTTACTAGTGAGTCACGACGATAGAGCAAAGCAAACAGCAAATGGGCCACAGTCCACGCTATTAAAGAAAATAACGCGTGAATCGCGTGAACTGTGTATTGGTTTAGTTCAAAAGTGTTGATGTCAACTTGGTAAATATAGAGTAGAAATTATATAGAGTAGAAATTATCTAGAGTAGAAAGTATCGATTAATATTGATATGGTTATGTTTAGGGAGAAATAGGCTGTGTGGGGAAGTGATGAAGGGAGAGAAGCAAGTAGAGTTTTTATGTGCCTGAACATTCTATCGAGATTCGATGTTGTTACGCCTATAAACTACCTATTGAGATACGAGAGAATCTTATCAAATACTTGTGAAACTCTATATCTACTGTTTACAGTAACATTGATTATCTATAAGAAAACTGTGTCACAATTCCATATTAGGTCCTACGATCTCTCCGTTTTACTTTGCTATTTTTCTATAAATTTATTTTTAATAACTACTAAATAAAATAAGTTTAAAAATAACAAGCTGCATTGTTTGCCATTGGATGTACAAACTGAACGCATATAATACAATCGTCGAGCATTTTTCGATGTCAAAGTTATTCTATCAAACAGTAAAGCTCTATAATTGTCAATGCTACTGTTTGACCACAGACTATGATATGTTTGTTAGTGACAATATTATTACAATGTATTCAGTAAGGTATGTACGTACGTAATACATACGTACATTTTAACATTCTGTGCCCCTTCTCTACATTCATATTATAAACTACGCCAAGACGAATTTTACACGCCCGCATTTTTTTAAATAGGGGTGCAAAGGAGTATTCTTAACATATGAGTGTAAACGTATCTCATGGAACATAAATCTATAAATATCGTGTAACATCTTCACACACGGCCATCCGACCCCAAGGTACAATACGCTTGAGAGACCTATGAAACTGCGATGAACCTCCTAAATGAGTCTCGACCAAATCGTCCGATGACTCAGCGGAGTATTAAACTAATTGTGCTAAGAGTTATATATTTAGAACAAATGAAATCCAGTTGAACTTGTTTTGCTACAGTTTACACTCTGTTAATGTCGCGACGGGGTACCTAATGCGTGTCACATTGATTTGTGTGCACTTTGTAAAGTGTTAATAAACGTAGGCACTGAATTCTCTATATCACATGTCTTGAGTGGAGTATTTTGAAAATAGAACTCTGTACATGTACTATAGGGATTTTAAACGTTTCAAACTTAGAACGAGCGAATTGTAGTTGAACTTAAGTTGGCTTATAACAATATCAATTGCATTAATATGAAACCGATAGGTTTATGTAGAGTATTAAATGTAAAATGTGCAGGCCGGGTATGTAAGAAATGATATATTTCACCCTCGTGATCTCCAGCTACCCTCTAAGAGATTGTGGCGACATAGTAATAAAGTAGACTAATAGCAATTTATCTTAATTTACAAAATTAGCAAGTTCGCCAAAGGTCTTTTTGGAAATCTAAGACTATAACATTTATATCACCATAGTGCAACATATTCAGAATAACACATATGTTACACCGGCCGGCACCTTACGCGTAACATGTTTGTTTGTCGTTCAAAACAATTGCAAGTCACCGATCGTGCAAGTCGGTCGCTACAAGGGTCGCACTAAAAATAGAGGCGGACCGGCTGCGGAGATCTCGGCCCGCGGTGGCCGCTGTCCGCAGGTACGCCGTGCACGATGCACGAGGTGACTGGGCCATCGCTTCCGCTGCAGCCGAGGTCGCGCGCGCCACACGACTGTCTCGTGTCTGTACGGAGAGCACACAGTAAGGTTATGTACAAACGGGATATAACATTTCTTGTGATAATTTCAACAGTTACATTCAGTGTTTTTGATTTTCCACTTTGAATATGGAATATTTCCTTTAAAGGGTGAAGTTATTGTGACAAACTATTTTTTTATATCATCCTCCGAGTTTATTGAATAAGTAGACGGAGAAGACTTAATGCCAGATATCTCTACTTTGCTTCTGACGTCCTCCTTCTACATGTATGGCGGTTTCAAAGATTTCCGTCATTTGCTATTACGATAATAGAATTCTCATGAAGTAGTTACGTATTGTAATGTTCACCCAAACATGACATTTCTTGTACCCTCCACATGTGTGGGGAAAGTTTTAAGAACTCTATGTTGCATTTTACGGTCGCTACAGACGGACATACGATATATATTAAAGCCATACGTGTAATGATATATTCAATATATTTGTTATAGTAATACTCGAATAATATAAATAGCTTTGTTACGTCATCAAAATAATACATGAACAGTAGAACAAATCTCGGTATAGGACATTATTGCGTGGATTATGACCGCTGAGATACATATATGATAGCTACTAGTTGTTTTGATATCTTATAATAATATATTGTATTATAACACGGTATGTTCATATATGTTACAGCGCCGTCTGAGACGACCTTTACATAAGGCCGCGTGTGCAACTGTACACACAAACACACACACACACACACACACACACATCGGTTGTGTAACACGGAACAATGCCACATTACACACAATAACTGTGGAAACGCGGTTAATTACGCCGCCGGTTTACGTAATTTTTCAGTTCAACAAACCACGCGCGCTAGCTCCTCGTGAAAACCTGAACGGTTGGGCAATGCACACGTGATCATAGTACCTACGTAGTCTTGATCCTTATTAACTTCTATCCGAACTCGTTTTTTTTTAATATATGTGTTTTTTGTGTTCATTTACATTACATTAAGCATTGTAAAACTATATATTAATAGTTGTAACTAGTGTTTTTTGCACTTTATTCAACTGGACGCAATTATACGAGTATAACCAACAGGTTTTTATCTTTACCGATTCTCAGATACATATTAAGCGCCTAGGATTTAGAACGTACGTTCTCAATTAAATGTCTTATGTAAATGTTAAAATAAATTATTGAACTATCTATTTAATGTAATTTAACGCCTGTAATCCCCGAAGGGGTAGGTGGAAGAATGCAGAACATTCCCAGGATTCACCAGTTACGTTTCCGTCCCACTATGGAATAGGTGGTAAGCCTATTGCCATGCATCGGGCACATATCCAGACTCCGAACCACTACTAGAAATTCTAAATTAGAAATTTTTCGTAGTGTTCGACCCGGGAATCGAACCCGAACCCTCTCGATCGGCAGTCGCACTTGCAACTAACACGACCAACGTGGCAGTCAAATGAAATATTAAGTATCTATTTAATATTTCATATAAGACAATGGTATTATACCATCACGCTAGGTCTCGGGTTGTAGGCAGAGAATACCGAATATCAATATATTTATACTTACAGACATCACGCACTGCTTCTATACAGGTGATATGCAAATTTATTTGTAGGTTGTAACCTCGCGAAAGAACGAACGAATATCACTACGTAAAATCCTTATTTTTTACCACTTATTTTTCGTGTTATACAACACATAAAAATATTGACGTACACACAGAGGTTGCTTTTAAAGAAATTAATGAACACTAAATCGATAATGCCTAAACTGTTCAAAATAAATCGCTTATGAATCATCAAAATTTATTCAATGTTCATATTATTGGTGTTCCATCACAAATTTTATATTTGCGTATGAATACTGTAGACACGAATGTAAACATTGAAAGGCGGGTAGAGGTCTCGAGGGAAATTCACCTATACGATGCTGCCCTTTACACTCTTTGAATATTTAAAGCCGGCGTTCCACTCGCCCGACCGCGGGGCCTCACGAGTATCTGCATCACAATAGGTGATTTTTTTTACATTAACATTTCTCATGCGGTCAAAGTGTCTTTTTATATTTCATGTCGTCTACGTTAAACATATCAAGAGACCTCGAATAAGGTGAAATAAAAAAATCATTCATAATATCAGTATAATGAAGCATTTACACTATCTTAGTGAACACAGTTGAAAAAAAATGGATAGCAAAGTTGTAAATGCAGAATATAAAGATAACGATTAGAAAAAAAACATATGTGTTTATGGATTTTTTTCTATATTAATGTATTTACCTGTACCTGTCATTTATGCTATTAACAGTGCTATATTTATTCCTGCATATCACAATTGTTGTGTGGGCAAAAACAGTTTTGATGTTTAGTATACGACAGACAGACAGATAAATAGACTTAAAAATAAAAATACAAGCTAACCCTGGAAGCTAAGCTTTCTTTGGCAACGCCAAACTCAAACGTTATTTTGATGTTACAACTATTAATAATAATTGTTGTTTTTTTTTTCGATTAAATGAATATATGTATTATATGACTAATTTCAAGATATTTCGTTGGATATCCAGCATGTCATAGAATAATTCCGTATGGGTGAATTATGACATAAATATTGTATGAGATAGCGTGAAAGGTTAACAGAACTGACACAAGTTTCGCCCTCAAGGAATTGTATATCACAATTAACGTTATTAAGTTACAAGAAAAATGATATAATCATATGAGATTGTATTTTTTGAACTG
>DWEI01004211.1:0-11918 GCA_018245875.1 Mysoria ambigua | reverse complement strand
GTGGGACGTTAACGTAACTGGTAAAACGTGGGAATGTTCTGCATTCCTCTGCCTACCTCTTCGGGTATTACAGGCGTGATGTTACGTTCTTACATATATTTATATCACGACATCCACATAAAAACTATTTTAATTTCATGTTCAAGATCACCGATAGATCTTTATTTATCGGGAAAGCTAACTGCTACCCTTTTTTTACATTCCACTGCTGGGAATACAGAATGCCTGGCGCACACACGACACGTCATATTTAATCACTTTGTTTTGCTTACATTTATGAATTACTTACACAAAACATGAAAAAAATCCTCGTAAAGAAACCTAAGAGTTCCTAAAGTGCTTCAAGCTACTTAATCAATACACATCGATCTCACAGGAAGTTTTATTGGAATTGTTCGCGAGAACAATGTTTTTGAAGCAATCAATGAAGCAGCACTCAGGCCGCACTCGTCGCATGCGTCGGGAGATGAAAGACCTTTATTGGCACACTTGTCGGCGCGGCGCAGATCGGCCCGCGGACGGTTAACTGATCTGAACGAGGGTCTCGGCATCCGGCGGCCGCAGCAGCGCGAATCAAACGGGCTGGTCGTTTATTTTTAAGGATGAACGGAATATAATAACGCAACATCACGCCTGTAACCTCCGAAGAGGTAGCTAGGTTATGTAAAAATACTACTGAAACCAGTGTTTATTGTTGGTACTAGTACTATATCTACTTAGACACAGAGGTGCGGCTGTGCTTTACTCTCGACAGATGTCAGACGGATCCTTATCAATGTTCATATTTTATTTAGTTCATATTTTAATATAAAATTCAATTCATTATAAGATAACATACTGTCAATTGCGATTAAGTTGGACTGGGTTTTTATATATAACTACCATTGTTTTAGTACAAATGAATGAGAAATATAATTTGCTTACATTATAATGATTGTAGACCAAAGTACTTTAGCAAGTACATTCCGCGAAAGAGTATGAAACATTGTTGTAGAACGTCGTAGGTAGGTCTCATCAGTTGACTCGCAACCGCCCTATCGTTCAGGAAGTTGTAAACCTCTACAGATCTACTGGTTCGTCAGTCAATTCTTACATTACGACCACCGATAGTGGACCGTCCCTGCCCTTTGAACGATTAAGAAATATGAGAGAGTCGGACGAACTTCGTTTCACAATGAGGTGTCACGGCTAACTGGTGGCCTGTTAGAGAAACCACTGAAAATGTTTAAACTACTTTTTATTGCACACGCATCCTGCCGTTACTCTGTTGTTTAGATGAATGGAGGACAAAATAAAAATTTTCCGGATCCGTCGTCACCCACAGCGTTTGATGTCGCCAATGAATCAAGCCCACAATCACGCGTTTGTTAATGATCATCCATAGACATTAATCACAACGGCACATGGCTTAAAGTGTCACAGATTATAAAATGTTATAGTTGTCTCGACAATTTAAATTTCGAACGCTGTTTCAGGAAGTGTCTTATTAATGTGTGAAATATAAGACGTATGCGTACAAAGTATAGATATATTGCTTTGTTTTTAACACCGATTGTAAACAATCAAACATATGTAATACATTAACCGTCGTGAAATAAACGTATTTGTATTATAAAAAAAATAACACAAAAAATAATTTAAAAAAAAATTAATTAAAATAGCAGATAAGTCCGCAACGTGCTACCAATTTACGACGTAATAAATGATGCATCATTAAAACCTCAACGGGAATGAATACAACATGTGATTCTGATCACCATGTCTAACCACATTACATTTCAGCGCGATTCCCGCCAACTGTTCCCGTGCCTCACCGACGCCATTATCTGTCGATAAACAGAGGCTATTGTGATTCCGCAAAAAACGCATAAATCGAATCGATCTTCCTAGCTGTCTGCTATTCACTTCGTTACGCTGTCTATGGCCGTAATGGTCGGAGTCCCCAAGGGCCGATACATTGTGCGGTGGCAAACGTCAAAATATTTTGTATCAGTTGTGCTAATGGGCACAGTTTGTAAATTTACCATCGGTGATATTATTGTTGTGTTATCCGGGGATATTGTGACCAAATGCGCCGTTTTGCGGTAGGTTGTGTTGCGCGGAATTTATAAATAGTTACAGTTTACTTGATAAATGATATTTGCGCTAAAGCGATAGATACAGCCTCGTAAATGTACGAGTATGTAGGTTATGCTCACTGTAACGCAAACTAAGTTCTACATTTGATATAATTACATTACTAACAAACTACATGTTCGCGGAACATGTTATGGAACTCTACATATGTATTTTCAAATTATTATCATTCGAAATATTTTGTAGAGTATGCGTTTAATTTATACATAAAACAGAAATGTTATTATTACTACTGTAATACCGTCACGCCAAGTTGCTTACGGAGTGGGCTGAATGCGTCGAGTACCAAATAAAGCTATCCTTAAAAACTTTAACTAATTAAAAAGATATTTTAAACAGTTTTCACCCTCAACATTCTTTCATAAATCATTCGAAATACGTAAGAAAAGTAACATGTTCTAAATTTAAAACACGAGTTTGTCGCGTTTACTCATCATATTACAGAATAAAAGCACATTACAGAAAATTAAAGGCTAATGAAAGCAACACAATTAACTGATTTCACAACAAACGCTTTAATTATTATTTTTTAATCTAAACATTGAAATGGTGGGCTAAATTCTCTAAGCCGGATAAAATAAAATAACAGCAATTATGATATATTTTAATTATTATAGTTAACTAATGTTTTGTTCCAAGTAATCTTCATTATACAATATTCTTTTGGCAAGTAATCAAATTTTTTTTTCTACGATAACGAAACACAATTGTCTGAGATTGGATTATCGTGTTGGCGTAAAGTCTTTGTGGTTCGACCGAAAAAAAATAAAGAAACGACGAGAATCCGGGAGCCGATCCAGGGGATACTTGACGAAATTCGAATGAATGTAATGCCATTATGATTAGCGTTATTTGGCTCGAAGGGGCCGCGGATTCCGGTTTTAAGATACAGCGAATTTAGCCAATACAAAAACCGTTTTTTAGTCGATTCCCTTTTCAAAATTCACCTCGACGCGAACATCTGTGCTGGGACCGTGCACGGTGAAACCTTAATCGCGTTTGTTACGCCACGTCTTATTAATAGATGAATGGTTTGTTTAAATATTTTGGTGACATTAGAAAACGGATCGTATACGGATTATAGATTATTCCGTACGGTTCAGTATACGACGAAATAAAAAGTCAGTTATAAAAATAAATAAATATTAACGAAAAAAATTGAGCTTATTCCATAAAATAAACGATAGATAAACAACTTTTAACTGTTTTATCGAGTGGGTATAGTCAACACAAGAGGTGTAATTATCACTTTCATATGAAAAGGAATTTGGTGAAAACTCTTAAATAAAAACGATAACATAGAAGTAACATAATTTTTATATTACATCATCACCATGATCATCAGCGACTTAGAGACAGTTTTTTTCTTCAAATAAGCAGACAAGGAATAACCTCGATATTGAATGTCAGTATCATTCCCGACAATTATTTGAAATATCGCTTTCATAAAAAGGTACAATTAGAACAACTTATGAATTTATCGAAGTGTATAATTATTACGTCACTGTTATTAAACTCCACACCAGTTCCCTTACGGGGTAGACAGAGTGCACTGAACGCTACACATCTGGGTCCCTACTGACCTATCGTGTTTCTTATACATCCATCACACTGTTGATATCATATCAACATGTTGCAACTTAATACGATATTAATATTGTGTATCATGTACTTACATAAGTAATTTAAAGTAAACAATTACAACACTAAGCCAATAAATATCTAATAGGATTATCAAAGGAGCGTGTTCCAACAGTACTTCAGCGCACATGTCACAACTTGAACAATCAAAACATAGCGATCAGCCCGCAAGATCGACGAACGGACAGATGCCACACCCCGCGACCAGCGGGACCCTAAAAACTAAAAACGCTCTCTGTATGGTGCGATGAATTATAATTTATGTGAGGGATTTTAATAAATAATTAGTTATGGAAGCGATGTGTAAACAGCAAGCAGAAAGTTTTTATTTCCAACGTATTTTATAGATCTGGTTAATCCGGTCGGTTTTGTCGCGGCCGCTTACGCATGCCGAATGCACTAAATATGAATCTTTATGGTTCCTCGTTGACATCGATCACAAAGACGGCGTCATTTATACAACAACACGTCGCGGCCGCCGCGGCGTCGCGTCGCGCGGCCTGCGAGTCTTGTCAGGGCTCCGATATAAATATGCCGCTTTAAACACTAAACGGCACCGATCAGTTTGAAATACGAACGTAGGGAATTACGAAAGAAGAGATTACGTCTGTTTACGTTGCATCTGCGTGTGTTTGTACAATAAGAAAATGCACAAAGCAGAGAAAAATGGGAAACAATTCTTAATATTATTTGTAAGTGGTAATAACAGGAAAACATAATAGGAAGATGAAGAGACTGACATACATATACGATTATTTTTTTTCGTGCAAATTCAAAATTAGAAGTGTTATATTGTAATCCTGCCTCAAAACTTTGTCCTAGTTCATATCGTGTATCTAACCGCCGCCTCGATTAAACATGTTCTTAATATAAAATCTTTCTTTTAAATTGTCCACAGTCTTAGGGTTCATATTTTATTAATGTAAACGTGCTTAAGACATTTTTGTTGTATAAATATTTTACCTCTCTGTATGTTAATGGCAGAAACGGTGTGCCTGTCTCTCTTGGTTCACATCAGAGACATTAACGGAGCACGCCGCGTGGAATACACAAGCGGAGCGTCGACGGGCGCCGCTGCGCGTGGCAGCCCTGCGCCGGGAGCGTGCCCAAAATCCGAGACGCCAACAAAGGTGCATTATGTAAGTTTTATAACCTTGCCAGTGACCACTACACGCGTGTCGGAACGTCGCCTAACCGTTGAAACACAAAGACGTCTTTGGTGAGATTACGTATCGCTCATATTACCGCCTCAAATAGTTATGAGCTACTAAAATAAAAAATAAAACAGAGCATTGTTTTGTACATATCAGAAGCCTTCGAAGTCAGTTTTCGATACAGAATACCTCGTTCCAAAATATCATATGAACACTGTGTACACGATGCATATTATAAACGCATACATTATAATAGATTAATATCAAACCGAATCATTCGACTCTCAAATCGAACAAGCGGTGCCTAATTCTCTTTAAAAACTGTACACGCCTCTACGAACGCGATCACCTGAAAGCAAATCTGATTGATACAAAAATGAGAGACAAGTATGACAAAAACAAGTTCGATAAGTGATAAGCATAATAGCCGCGGTGGATAAAAAATAACACGACACGTTTATCCAGACGCGCAGAACAAATGAGTGATGAAAGATTGACGGAGCAGATACGGACCTACGAATGTACGAAGCGATTGTGTGCAGCGGATCTATAATGCTGGGCGCACACTGCGCGAGCTTTCATTGACTAAATAAATACACATAACATATAGAATATACGTATAGTATTAGTTGATTGTAGAATGTAATTGACGATAGAAATACTACATTTCGATACATTGATAGAATGTATTCAAATATTAGGTATATTGTATTCAAATGTACAAGTACCTGTATTTGTTGCATGTGAATTTAATTAATTAAAACGATCAAAGAAGCAGTCGCTACAATAAATTACGTGGTCCGTGGCTCTACAATCATACCTGAGGTTTTTTCAAGGTAAAGACATTAACGAAACGGGCGGGAAGGTGATAGAAACATCCTCGCCCGCCCACAGGCCTCTGCGACCGGGCTCGGGCTGCACTGCTGGACTGGAGCGTAGACCTAGCGTTAGCGTGTAGCTACATTTTAGTATTTAATTGATGACAGTTCTGCAAACATACTAAGTGTTAATATCTTTTGGCCACATACTAACATAATATTAGATTGAAATGTATACTTGTACGGTCACTGACGTGTTACCAGTACCGAGAACTGAGATAGTGTTCAGATCAAAATAAATTATTGCTCAAAGGTAGGAACAGGTAGCGCCCGCTACCCCAAAGGAACTATACACATGTTTTATTGGCTACAACCAACTCTGTGTCATAATTATAATTAAGTAACATACTATAGAAGTTAACCTTTTTTTAAACAGCATAATTTTCGTTACGTGCAAATGTTTCTTTTATTTATTAATCATGTTCAATTTTTCTTTTTATTTATTTAAATATAGGATTGTTTTTTTTCCAAATAAATAAGCATATAATTATGTATTAATAAAAAAAAATTGAATGCGATAAAAAAATAAATCATACCAAACAAAGTGCGAGATACACCATACTTTCTAATTTTGTAAACAATTCTTTCCTGCAATTAATATCAGTGTACGAGAAAATACTTTCAATTTCGCACTAGCTTTCCACAGTGTTACCTCAGCCTAAGACACATTCCATAACCGGTAAGTCAACTACGATTGATTCAAAAGACGGCAAAACACGCCCTGATATCATACAAAGATCCACACTTATTGATAAATGGACAACAAGTCATTCGTCTGCATATGGTGATTTCTTTACAGAATGTCGATCATTACTGGATGGCTAGTCAGAAAGCATTTCATTAAAAGAAAAAAAAATTCTTCTAGCTAGCGGCACAATATCAAACAACTATCGCTCCCTTTATCCGAAACTATATAAAAAAAATATCTTGGTTTTATGACAATATCTGTATTCATAAGACTAACAGTAAATTGATTAACAGTCATTGATGATGGTGGACTTCGTCATCAATTCCTTGTTCCAATGTTGCACAGGACGCTTCTCTTAGACTGAAAAGGGTCAAAGAATGTTCGCGAAGCTGGCAAACGAGTCATATGACTTCACACGCCTCCATGCGTTATGGAGAATTCCAAGGCGCCTGGGTTTCGTCATGGTGTTTTCATTAAACGCGACGAGAAGCTATCTCAAACGTAAATCACATGCTAAATTGCCTCATTTACTAACAAAGTGTTATCACAAGCAGCTTTAGCTGGTTAAACGTTTAAATTTATTTATTTATTTATTTCGTATTACACTATCACAAAGTATAGTATATGGTAAGGTAGAATTAACGCTAATATCATTCTCTCACTGGTTACTGTGGGCCAAGCAGAGAAACAATTAAAGCAGTATATATGAACAGAATTGAAAAAAATATATTTAGTTTGAAATAAAAGAAACAGCTACTCCATAGCAGAATAAAAACACAACATGACGCCTGTAATCCTTGAAGATATAGGCAGAGGAGTGCAGCACTCTTCCACGCTTTAACAATAGCGTTTACGTGGAACGCCCACATGGGATATGGAATAGATAGTGAGCCACATTTCCAGGCTCCGAGCCATAACCAAATGATCTAAATTTGAAAAATCCAATATTATCCGACCCGGAATTTGAACCCAGGACCTCGCGATCAGCAGTCGCGCTAGCAACCAACACGACCAACGAGACAGTCAAAAAAAAGAAAGAAAAAAGTTAAATATTTCCATCTGACTCCTGTGACGTGGCTTTTACCTTTTTGGGTGGAATCGTCATACGGAATACCATATTAATTAAAATTCAAATGGACGCCAGCGATGGTCGCGGCCGCAGCTCGGTGTGTGTCACTGACCGGTCCTGAATGGCCCTAATTTTTTTCAGGGCTCCGATTTGTGGGTTCTTGCTTTGTGGTCCAAAATTAATGACTTTTAGCCAGTGCACTGCCACGTCGGGGTGTACAATGGGCCCAGCGACAATGGCGTCCCGCTGTCTGCGACATTGACGGGACGCCGCGCTACCTACGCTGCCGCTCCTACCGACCTTTGTCCGCGAGAGTTTCGGGCGCGTCATGAACCAAATGGAAGCTCGTGAGAATGGGCCCCGGATGTTTCATATAAAATTATCATTTGATTGTCAAAAGAAATTTAATCACGTACGATTTTTAATTGGTCCATACTCTACATCAGGGAGTACAAAATATTGGAATTTTTGATAATTATGACATACTTGGTTCGTCTTGAATTTTAATCGTCGTTTAAGTTCCATTAAAATTTTATTCATAACAATCAAATTTTTTCTCTATTTAAAAAACATTTAAAATCTTACCACATATTTATAATATAATCATCACACATGTACAAGCTGTTATTACTTAGACACAAACAAAAGCAATTGCTCCCTTAAAATTTATTATCATGATCCGTAGGAAACGGGCATCTTGCCTCAGTCAATTGTGCGTTACCAAATATTGGGGTGGTCTGTGGCGGGCGCAGAGCTATTTAACTTAAATACGATGCGTTGTAAATAGCCATCATTGTGGTTGCTCAGCTTCAGAGGAATGGCGTCGTAATTTATTACGTTTCAATATAATTTCGTTAGTAACAATAGCGATCGAACTGTTTATAAATCTGTATGACCACAAAGTCAATTCCACTGACGACAGTGTCCGTTGTTATGGGCAATAAATCGGGGGATTATCTTGTCTATGGCCGTGATTAGGTGCCATCGGTAGTTAGCGATATATTGGAGGGAAAGTAGAAAATTAAATCGTTTAAGCCAGGTTAATGGCTGATGGACAATGGGTATTCGGCGGTCATAATATATGGGTGCGACGATAAAAGGCCATGTTACTCCGACCATAAACACGGCTAGGGCCATACTTTGTTATTGTTATTTAATTGTTACGCGCGCCTACATTCGCGCACGTTTCGACCATCGTGCGCATTGTCAATATCCTCCCTATTTGTCCCATAACAGATAATTAAACTAACGTTATATAGCAAATTTCGTAGCATGGCTATTGGGCTGAACTTATAAGCATTCAATTTCCGCAATGTAATAGGCAACACATTATCCACAGTTAGATATAATTCGAATGTGATTTAATAAATTATAATTTTTAAAATTTATAGGTACTAAGTATAGTATGATGTGTATGAATATGGAGACATAGAATTTTCAAAACTTAAAAAACAAAATTGTCGATAACTTTATGAATCTAATACCTTTGTCATTATATTAATATACAAATAAAATATATCTATTGTTCCGCTACACCTACATCACATCCTCATCCCAACTCTGCAACGAGGTAGCCGCATAGCACCAAGCACCGAAATATCTGTCCTAACAGGCCTAACGTGCAACTATTTAACACCCCTTCATACAAACATCATGTACCTAATACGTATGTCGTACACCGCTCGATGGCTGCGAAGAGCGAATTTATTAATGTGCCCGTTCTTATACAGAATCAGAGCGATATCGGGCCACCGATATAAACAATTCACGTAATACATTTGGGATTCCCGTGGCGTGGAACAGAGATATAGTGAAATGACCAATCATGGACGTGCCGTGCTCGTACAACGCTGTAACGGCCGCCCGCGTGCTCGTCCTCATCACACCGACGCTGCGAGCGCCTACCTTCCGTGCCCTACGTACTTCGATACAATTCACGCGTTACATATCTAACGATGGACAAATACTTAGAATTTCAACTGGCCATAATCCTAGTAAGCATCAACGTTAAAAAATATTCATGAATCCTTTGGTCTGACCTTCTCTGAGATGTCTTCGATTTGATCGAAGTATATTTTGATTTACCTGGTAATGTCTTATTACATTCTTCTTCTTCTGTATCAGACTCCAAAACACCAAACCTACATAATTAGTACAAATGAGGTGACCCAGGAACAATCGCACTACCTCAACGTCATCCGTCCCAGATCCCGGCGGAGCAGTTCAATTAAAATCGTTTTATCACACACAGTAACGTTATAGTACGCTACCCAAAAACTAAAATAAAAGAAAGTTTTAAATGAACATTTTTTGAATAAGTTCAATATTGTCTTACTGAACGTAAGATTAAAAAGAAATATGTAGTTTTTTCAGATTGTTTTTAAAATTCGAAAACATGGTATCTTTGTATTTAAATATTTATGTATATTTTGTATTTAAATATGTTGAATATATCAAAGCCAAAGAGGTAGGAAAGTGCAGTAGTCGCCTACGTTTCGCCTGTATTCTAGTTACGTCACGTTATTTTACAGGAGGCGAGCGTAACCCCATACACGGCCAACCAATTCCGATTTTGAAAAACTACTCGGAATACGGAAGTCAGAAAAATCCAATTATTCCCAAAACGCGTTTCTTAGGACCCCTCAATCAGCAACTTTATAATTGAATAAAATGTACCAGTTCAATAATTATTGAAAAAATATTATTTAAGCCGTGTGACGTCTGCCAACCCGCACTTGGCCAGCGTCGCTTTGGCCTGGCCTGACACGGTCTTAAGCCTCTCGTTCCGAGAGGGTATCCATGTTCCAACAAACGAAACGATAAAATTAATGGTCGGGGAAAATATATATTACCCAATACATTATTTAATGCCTATTTCACAAATGCACTAATAATACAAATTTCAAGAAACCAATATCAAATATTGAATAAGTTGAAAAATCAAAGTCGTTTCGGTGTAAAACTTGCTCGTCTCCATTCGATACTCGGCCTCGGACGGCCGCTGAATGAACTGTGTGTACGTCCATTACCCTAATGCGATTCGGCTCAGACTGTACAAAAGTAGGCCATACTTAGGTCTAGAGCTCTTAGTTTTGATTCCTTTTCGGCTAAAAGGGTTTACACAGCCACCGTTCGCCTTAAGAAATACACGAGATTTATTTGAAGTTCCATATAAGCGTGTGCTCAGTTTTGCGTTTATATATTTGGACATTTAAAATAATTGTGTACGCACGATCTTACGAGTTATATAAAGCCTTATATCTACGTGAAAAACCCTCTCCGTTTCAATTACTGTTTGTGTATATTGCCACAGAGAAAAAGTTCACGATTTATACGTGTATGTAAACATAAGTTTCGGACTATTGTAGGATTCCTTAAAATACAGAGCGTATTGTCTTCTCAATGTAAATATTTTTTTAATGTTTACAATATACACATCAATATAAAAACTATACTTATAAAAAGATGAAAACTAAAAAAGTTACTAGATTAATCCTTCTAGAATCTAAATGTTGGATATCTTAACACTGCTTATGTACATAATTGCTTTTAAATCAAGAGTATATTATTTTTTACAATTTACAGAATTCTATAACAACCAGTACACTCCAGATACTTGTAAACAGCAATAGCATAACAGTTATTAAGTTCATCAAATGTAAATATAATTAAGCGCACAATAAGAATTAATGAGAAACAAGAAAGAGAATACAGTAACGAAATTCAAATGCATCGTTAGCACATAACGGTAAATGATATTCTGTTTTTAAGTCAATACCGTAATTATCGTGAGCGGAGTTGTTTTATTTTATTTAATGTGCCATTAAATTTAACAACAATCGCTTTTTAGTGACGGGGGAGTGGACATCTTTATGTGCATACGCCGTTAAGATAATGGTGTTTCTACGTTTCTGGGCGCTAGGCGCGTGAACGACTCCCGAGTATCGACGGAGCGCGGGCGCTGGATACATTAGCATAACTCAAATGCGTTTCACTGCTATCAGTGTGGACTCATGAGTGACTAAGTGTGAAGAGGCGGACCAACGAAGGGTCGGTTGAAACTCTCAGCTTGGGAAAGGTCATGAATACTTACAATAAATTGTTACACTTAAATAAAATGAACAAATAAACATAAACAGTCGTTGTAAATTTAAAATGGATTATATCAAATGTACCAATCCCTTTTTCAAGATATGTTTTGTTAAAATAAATTCGTAAGAGATGCGGTATAAACCTACGGTAAAATAGTGGAGTATCAAATTAGACAATTTTTTGCCTTTTTGACTGCCTCGTTGGTCGTGTTGGTTGCAGGTGCGACTGCCGATCGGGAGGTCCCGGGTTCGATTCCCGGG
>DWEI01004210.1:0-11918 GCA_018245875.1 Mysoria ambigua | reverse complement strand
ACACACACAACAGTTACACACACAACAGTTACACACACAACAGTTACACACACAACAGTTACACACACAACATTTACGCACAAAACAGTTACGAGCGTAACAGTGCTCCGCTTTTACGGGCACTAAAGTTACGCGCACAACATTTAGACGCACATGTGTTACGCGCACTACGGCTACACGTGGTATACTGACGCGCACAACTGTTGCTGCACTAAAGTTACGTGCGCACCTCTCTAAGATTTATATCTCTACTGTTACCATATATAATTCGATTAAATTCTCTTGTTTAGTTTGTAATAGTTAACACTGTATTTGGTGTACAATAAGGAATAATTGTATTGTGCATGTACTGTTCCTATTTCGTAACCCACGTGATGAAAATGTCAAATGTACTTCCGTACATTATTTATATATAGTACTTTAAGAATTAGCTACAAACATTCTACATAACATGGAGTGTATAAAAATCATTGACAGTTAAATATTCGAGCATGTTTCTCACCTAACAGCAAGGCCGCTTCCGACGCGTTGACGGCGAACTGGTTCTCTATGAGCTTGGGCAGGAAGGCGGCGAAGCCGGAGATGAGCATGCCCTCGCTGGCGCCGGCCAGGTTCAGGAACAGGAAGGTGGGGTTGCGCAGCAGCGCGGCGGCGGCGCGCGGCAGCTCGCGCAGCGCGCCCGCCGCGCGCGCCTTGCTCGCGGCGCCCTCGTGCGCCTCCGACACCTTCGACGCCCGGATCTCCTCTGCGCCTGCCCAACAATATATTGTCTCCTCATCCGATCTTCGCGGTATTGACTTGGTCTTGCTTGGCGATACAATTTATCGTAGTCTTTCCAGCTCATAGACATCGTCTACTGAGTACAGGCGACGAGACAACACGAGAGACCCAGGATATAGAGAACAGCGAGTCGTGATAATGTCTGTATTGTATTACTCCAGTTTGATGAATTGAAAGCGATATTAAGTTTTTTTCAGCCATTATCATTTCCGGTTGGAAATCTTTATACATAATATATAAATTTCTTGTGAATAATAATGTAAATGTAATATCACGCCTGTAATCCCCGAAGAGGTAGCCAGAGTACACTCCCGCATACCACCTATTCCCATACGTCGGACGGGCTCAAAACTAGACTTCGACAATTAAAAATTTCAAACCAGAAAACCCCATAGTACTCGCACCGCGACCTCTCGATCGGCTGCTTGCAAGATGACCAACCAGCAATAATATAACGGCAGGATTGACAGATAGACAAATACTTACCCGGTAACTCGCAGGGGAACGCCAGCAGGGGTACGGCCACGACGAGGCACAGCGCGGCGGACAGCACGAACCCCACCCACCACGCGCCGATCCAGCCGGAGCTGAGCGGCGTGACGCCCAGCCTGAGGGCGGACACACATTAAATTATAACATCGCTTCTGCAACTCTTGATGGAGATGATGGAGGATGATGGAGGATTATTAACGACATCGGGGAAGGAGACAGATTTCACCTGATCGGGAAGTCACGTTCCAGGATCGAATCTCGCCTATGACAACACTTTGTTTGACGACAAAAGTATCGAATTGTACGATATGAAAAGTTTATAAGCATTCGTTTAAATAACATATAATGTACCCTAATAATATTTAAAGTAATTATAAGATTATTTAACTAACTACTAAACGTCGTTCATTCAACGAGACGAGACTAAAATACGCGGAGCCCACACGCAGCAGGCCCGCGTGATCGCCCGTCGCGGTCGGCCGGTACTCCGAGCCGGGTCAATTCACATTGGGAATGACGCTAATTAGACATTTAATCTGTCAACGTTTCTATTTACATAAAGCTTATGTGAATCTTTCTATTTATGAGTGTAATTTGAACTGTAATGACTACACGAGGAGATATGAAGAGTTGCCTAATAAATAGAAAATAGAATATATAGTTACGATACGAGTCTACTACCGAGCTACTACTAGAAATTGTAGTTGTAATTATTCAATAGTACACGGGATTAGAACCCCTTCATCGACAGTCGCGTTCGCAACCATTAGACACAACGAGGCAAGTCAATTAGAACAACAATTACATTTCTAATTTACATAAACATCCCAATTATTCCCACCTCTTCCTATATATTTCCAATCATATAATTTGACGAACAAAAAGAAACTCACAAATAATTATCTACACAAAATATTAATTTACAAATGAAGCCATAGAACTACGTGTTGTATAGGCATGAGGCAATATCGAAGCGAACGAACCGTGCTTTTTAAATAAATCCGCGCAGTTAATTTAGAAGTGAAACCGTATCAAAGGGGTCGTTCAAAAATTCTTCTCACAGAAAATCATATTTCGCGGTGGAAGCCATGAAATTATAAAACGGCGGAATTAATTTGGCTGAAAAGTTGCCAGAGGATCGTACAATGAGATGAAAGCGAGAGGGCGAGCTGGCTGAATGAAGCCGTGTCGCTGCTGCGCGGGATTATTAAAAAACCGCGAACAACGCAACGCACAGATAATAAACGTACGAATACGTCAGGTGAAAAGCGCGGGAACATGGCCTTCCCGAGTGATTTGCTTTCCACATGCGAACATTATAGGCTTAATAGATTATTAATTAATTAATTACAGATACATATCTTATAAGTATATTACCATTGAAATAAATAAGATATCGTGTGAACGTCAGTAGTAACGTGTAGAATATTTCTATAAGTCACATAAAAACAAACATAATTAGTCTTTGGTATAAAACATAACAGATTAAGATACCGTGTAGATTCTGGTGTGGAAGTGGAAATACTTAGAAATCAATTCAAACAATTAGAATCAGTTCAAGAACCAGATTAAAGAATATTTAAAGGGTTAAGATTGTTCAAATACAATTAATTCAACTTCAAGCACACTTACGACCAAATCACAAAAGGATCAATTGCATGCTAAATTATTATGATTTCACTTCAATTTATGATACAATTATTAATTTTATTCTCAATTATGTATTGGATCAACCAGAGACAATAAAAAAATAGTTCGACAGTTTTGCTATATACTGTAATGTGCCAAAATTCTGCCAGTTACCGTTATAATTAGAGGCGAGGACACAGTAGGTAGTGTTGTTTAGGTCAAGTGGGTCTACACTCGCTTGTAGAGCCTTAAGGTTTCGGCTGCGGAGCCACTTGGCCCGCATCGCGTGGTTTTGAGTTCTTAAGCAAATTGGTTGGGCTCATGAAATACATAATATATTTATTTTAAATATGGTTTATTCTCTGTACAATGACCAAAATATACTGTATACAAATAACTTTAAATCTGTCAATCTTTCATTAAATCAAAATAAAATGATATCAAAAAAACTTTAGTTAAAATTATTTTTAAAGTAATATCTACTAAAACATCACCTAATTAAAAATTACAGAAAAAATAAAGGACTTACGTTTCTGAGTCGACGGTGACGAAATCCGTGTAGATTTTGAGCATTTGTCCACCGAGCACGTAGCCCAGCGCTGGGCCCACCACCGCCATCGTGTAATATACACCTAAAAGAAAAATATTCTTTAAAAATATTAAAAATAAACTTAACATTACGCCTGTAATCTCCGAAGAGGTAGACAGAGGAGTGTATCACACTACCAGGTTTCAACAATTACGTTTACGTCCCGCTATGTAACAGGTGGCGAGTCTATTGACCCGCAATAAGAAGATCTAAGACAACCCCAACAGTACCCGACCTGAGATATGAACCGACGACCTCCCTGAGCCAGAGTGAGGGCCGGTCCGAGGAAGCACACACGCCGACGTTAATATTAATAGGTGTGTATCGCACCCATCGGTCCATTAAGCTCTCGAACCCGCGCGTCATTGTTTGCGAAGGACGTCGACGCCCCGAGCGGTATCCCACTGCTTACGAGCCCCTTCGCGGCTTGTTTCCGCAGCTAAAAGCCCCCGCGGAAGAACCACGGGGCAGCCGTGTCGCACACCGTCGCATTTACTATCGCAAGATACGTCCGTTGTGAAAATATGTCAACGCTATGTTGTGTATCATCGTAATAGTCTTTAATTGTTGTTTTGGGTTACAGAGCTGTTGGTTTTATGATATTGGCGGATATTACGTATGTTTTAAATGAAAGGGATATCAAATGTTGCCATTTGAATATTAAATCATGCGAGCAGCAATTAATTGATGTGCATAAAAGATACTCTAATACTCGTAGAGGTAGCTATATCTAGTAGTGACTCGAAGTCTGGATATATGCCTTATATATTGAAATGCCTAAAACCAGTGTTTTCGGTATTGGGAGGTAAATGTAACCGGTCTGTCTGAATCGTCTAACTGAATATCACTTTATTAGTAATTACACAAAAAGTGTAATATTACAGGAATACATTTTTGTGACACGCTATATATAATGTTATAACAATCCATATACTTAATACACACAAAGATAAACACATATAAATACTACACTCTAAATGTAAAAATAATCCAGCATTTTCTAAAAACACATTTATAAAACTATGACATTAATATTAATCGCATTATATAGCACATCGCTCATCGCCGGCAGTGGAACAACGCGCGAGATCTCGACGAGAGCAGAGCGCCGGAGAGCGGCACCGCTGTCGAACCGCGCGCGGCCCTCGGCGGCCGGTAATGGCGCGGCGACACGACGCCCGCGCGACGCGAGCGAGTGGCCGACGGGAGTGCTCGAGGGCGTCGATTGTTTCACTCGTAGACTTGTCCGTGCCAAGAACAGAATCGAGAGTGCGTTCTCAAACACTCCTCTATCCGAAAGTAAGGGATACCGTAGTAAAGGATAGTCTCCAAAAAAAGTAGCAAGCGAACCACTGACGAAGGAGCAAGTAAACGTTTATCTGCTTAGCAGTACTTAAAAGCTTACAATATGTTAATTAAAGTTATTGTATAAGGGTGGACACAATACCAGTCCTATGTAGAGTATGGATCATTCCAAGTTCGAATTTCGAAATTATAAATGCAACAACAACAAACTGAGCAATGGACAGTGCGGATAGCGGGGCCGACGTGCAATCATTGTGGCGGCGCTCGGCGCGAGCGGCCGCGTGCACCGGAGCCGGCGCGCGCGGCGAGGTGTATAGCTTACAGTATGTCCACATACAAGTCCGCGTGGAGCGCGGCAGCGATGGAAGAGACGGATTTGTGTGTAACAGTTAGTTACACGCGGTAGAAAAAACTTTTTTAATATTGTGACAGAGGCCGTCTCGAGACACAATCATATTTCTATTCTTCTTTCTTTCTATTTCTAATCTTTCTATCGACTAACAAACATAATGTAACGGCTTACACGCTTGGAAGAGGCAGTGAATCGAGCTGCGGTGGTTAAATCATATTAATTGCACGTCAAAGTTGTCAGAGGGCGCTTCGCTGCTGCTGTTTGTGTGGCGCGAAGGGCGACTTGCAACTTACATTTATGGTCAATTACGTATTTACCACGTGTCAAAATATTGAATATTTATTACAATGGGAATGTAATAACAAGGATAAATATTTGAATTGTACTTTATGAAACATAACTTATTGGTTTTGCTTGCTGAATATATGAATACAATTAGGCACATTTTAAAAACAGTTACATTCTAAATTTAAATTTTTAACGTTCTCCAGTACCTACATATTGACTTTTATTGAGGCTTAAATCATATTATGTTTAAATTTTATTTATCCTCACAGGACAATTTAAAAAGCCCCACTGACGACCTAAACTATAACGGCGTGATAATAAAGTTTACGAGCTTTTAACTATAACTGAAAAGTGTTTAGATAATAAAATCATGTGAAGTAATTTACTTTTCTTGAATTCTCAACGATTAAGCCACCGTCGTTCATTATGTATGCATGTGTACAATGGCGTAGCACACGCCCTATTCGGGCTGCTTTTGATCGCATTTCAAATATGACTTCAGCCCATTTCACATAAACTTTTAATTTATAATTGAAATTTCAATAGTATCAAGACAAGAGGACGCTAAAACTCTTGCCATAAAACAATTGAAATACACTAAATATACTTTATGTGCCAAAATGTCCATTTTTAACACGATCAAAATCAGCTCTGGTAGCGCGAGTGTATTTAAAAGGCCCCTTAGCGCGCTAAGCTCGATGTTGCTATAACTGCGCATGTTATGATAAAAGCTCCCATAACGCGACGTGTAATATTTACTTCGCGGCCGAGTGCTTTCCTGCGTTCAGCGGAACGATCCAGCTGTCTCCGGGCACGGCCGTTCGCCCGCTGTAGCTTTTCTCGAGCTCGCCATAGAATTTGCTTCATATTTTTAGTATGTACTTCGGATTTAATCGGAAACGTCTATAGAAAAGGATGGTCCAAAATTTACTTTGATACATGGCAACACTACATCAAACGTCCGTTTTAAAATTTGCTTTAAGCGTGTTCACAGCATGAATATATAATCAAAGCATGTATTATTATTGTATCACGAAGCCAGGACACTTACGGGGTAGGCAGAGAGTATCAAACGCGAAATTGTGATGAAAATGTATGCTCGAAAATACGGTGATATAACAAACCCGAGATCAAAGGACGCCTCACCCAGATAGACGGACGACATCTTCTTGGAGACGTTCTCGTCGATGTAGGTGACGCCGAGGGTGAAGAGCGGCGTGGCGCCGGCGCCGTGCAGCAGCTGCGCCAGCAGGAACGTGGCCACCGCCCACGAGCCGCCCTCCGCCGGCCGCGCGCCGTCGCACACCGCCGACTGAAGTGCGCCAATCACAAGTGGATCATGACCTCTGGCCCTCGCGAAACTCTCCCTCCTCGTTAGGACAGGGGGTATAAGTCACATAGTGGAAACAATAAAAGGGTTAGTAATAATTTGATTCTATAATTGAATAATTTCGACATACCGAATGAACAGATTGCGTTGGATGACATAATTATTATTATCAAGCATATTTGTTTCAAACGGGATAGGAAGAGGAATCGTACGAGCACTACTACGCCATTGGGTACGTAAATGTTTAGCTATATAATTTTTCCATATGCCTAATGTACATGACTCTAATGTTATCTGCTAAATAAGGTACTGTTGATTAAATAATCCTACACTTGTTTAGTTAGCATTTGTGAAACCTCGACATAATACTGGAAGTATACAAATTATGCAATAATAAATGAACGAACGAGCGACTTGAATGAATGAACGAACCAACAAATGAATGAACACCCAGTGACGTCCAAGACCTTGGGGCGCGCCCCTCCGGCCAGTGGCCAGTCCATAGCGGTGGGCTCTGAACATTCAATCCTAGATTAATCAACCGTCCATTATGTCAATGCGCATCTATACAAAATGGCAGATGAATCTAGATTGTTCTGCAGCTGAATAGATATGCGGCTCCACTTGAAATGGCCGTTGGAACTGCAGCGAAGAATGCGCTATTTGCTTTGTACATAATACTAAATCTATGTATGTACATTGTGTGCCGATATAACCGGTTTTTAATAATAAATGTAAACGTGAACCAATTTCATTTGTAATATTGTAACATTGATACTCATTCAATTTACTATATAATTATATAAGCAGTCTCCGAAACCAATGTGTATGATTGAAGAAAGTGATAAGTGTAGAATAAAGGCAGGTTTGTAAGGATATTGACATTTGCCACTCGGTGGTCTCCGCCTACCCCGCGAGGAATCTGACGTGAATGTATGTTGGTACATAATTATATTCTTTCATCGCGTGCAAAATAAATTACATGTTATTACGCAGTACTACGATATATGATGATATGTTTACAATCTATTGGACGGAAAAAACAGATCTGATATAATCAATTAAATATATGTTTATTTTCATACGTCATCATCAAAATATAAGTGTATCGACGAGTTCTCTTCATCATCATCAACCTGCTCTAGTCGACTGCTGGACATACGCTTCCCCAAAGGGGTTTTTTGCCTACAATCCCCTCGCTATGTATAAATGTTTATCAATTATACAGAATGAATAATCAGTACTCTATATCATACAGAAGATACTGTATGAGAGAGTAATATCGTAGGAGCATCAATAGACTGAAACTGAACAAGAACGTAACATCTCGCCTGCATGGCTCCAAAAGGGTAAACAGAGGAGATTAGTAACATTTCACCAGCTGTTTTTTAAGGAGTAGGAAGAACAGAGTTTTGTAAAATTGCCACAAGATAATTAAATAATACTCTGGTAACTGGTAATCATGAAATGTAAATTATAGTAATAAATATTATTATTATATATATAACCAAATGTCTTGTAAGCGAACCCCTCACCATGGTCCTGTTAGCAACGCAAAGGTCGTCCGGCTCGTCCCCGGCCACCTTGTAGGGCGGCACCAGGAAGTGGGGCAGCGCGAACAGCAGCGAGCCGCCGCCCATGAGCAGCACGCCCCAGCCCAGCCAGCGCGGCTTGGACGAGCCGGCGCGCCCGCCCAGGTACGTCACCGGCGCCAGGCACACGAACGACGCCATGTCGTAACTGGGAACAGGTCAACTGTATATCGTATTGAATATTTGAGGAGATAACTATCAGTGCGCACACGTGCAAGAGAGCTTTTGCGCAATAAACAAAATAAACAAATAGTTGACAGTTACTAGCAAATAGTAAGTAGTAAAATAATACATTAAATAAATACTTTTCGGCTTAGATATTGTTCATTAAAGAAGCCAATATGTATTATTTTGTATGGTAATAACCCGCGACTAAATTATCCAAACCAAACTAACATTACCTCAATTCATTAAAACAATAATTAATTTGTTTAAAATACGAATAGCACGCGAACAACCCGTTTCGTTTGCATCACAAAGACACTCGAGATTGCCGCGAGTATCATCAAACGCCAGAGTATGCGGCTTACGTCACCGATTAGTTTGTCACTTTGGGCCATATGACTCTGGCTTGACGAGATCTATACTCAGCGATAAAACCATCTTCCCCTCGTGAGCTTTAACTGTGTTTTCAATAAGTGCTGGTATATAATAAGCAATGTATTATAAACTCACCCGCCGGCTATGACGCCCGTCTGCATAGAGCGCAGCCCGAATCTCTTCTCTATGGTGGTGATGACCACATTCACGAAGCCGTTCACCACCATCCCTGCCAACAACACAACATTCATTGACACATGTTTTCGGAGTGTCACCAGATCGCATATGGTGACTTTCGTCCAAGGGCATTTGTCACGCGAGAGGAACCACCACACCCTTGCCAGCTTCTAAATAGTTCCTCGTGCGCTTTCTAGAATGGTCCATTGAATGATATGGACAAAAGCGCAATTATATGTACCCAAATATTTTTTCATCATTGATTTCAATTTCTTCATTGCACTCCACAAGAATAAAATATCTTCATGGAGTATTCAAACTCTGATAATATAATATTTAATATCCACTAAATCTCTCAACATAATTATATTCAGTACACAATATAAAGCAACGCATAGCTATTAGGAGACACGGCCATAAATCGCAGATTCTCTTGGGAGGGCTTGGTAATTGGGTTCTAATGAAACTATTTCAGGGCGTGTTGTGTGTTAAGGTACGTGTACACAAACGGTCGCCGTGCATTCCGGAGTAAATGGAGCAGTCAAAACGTAATCCCCCGTGCGTCGCCACGGTCATTGCGTTAAGCCCCCTAGAGACTCAATGCTGATAATGAACGTCCTATTGTCAAGTAACTTGCGGTCATTATTTATATTGTTATAGGTAAGTATTGAAAGAAAATTTATTCAAAGTTCGTAAGTTATTTTGTAAGTGTTCTGTTCACATTTAATATTCAGAATATGCAAGAGAAAAAACAATTTAATTACATTGCGTTAAATCTCGTCCATTTAAATGAAAACACAGCAGTGGATTGTGTTAATGATTTAAACAGCAAATACTCATCATAAAAATATTATAAAAATATTTGCAAATTCGATATCGAAATAAATAGACAAACAAGAAAAAGCATTGGCTTTTGAAATTTGCACAACATTCTAACAGTCTGATCAGGTTCCAGATTAAGGGCAAAAGGAGAAAAAATAACTTTTGAAAATTGTATGGGTGTCGCAAAAGTTGGTCTATCAACTTCCGGTGTTGTCGCCGTGTTCGTCATTCTATATTCAGCCGTCACACAATACGGACGCACCGATGGTACCGGAGACTGCGACTCTTGTTAGAACATGATGGGAAAGTTTCGTAATAACGTCCATTCAATTTTTAACGATAGACAGCTTTTGGCTTTTTTTGGCTTAACAATAGCCTCTTTTTACATTAACCAACTTTTATAAAACACGTTTATCATAGAAAATGGTTTTAGCTATTATCAACATATGCTTAGTATGGAAAAAAAATAGGCGCTCTTGTCACTTGTGAACTCAGGTTGTCAGGCTGTGTTAGCACAAATGAACCGATTTTAATAATCAAGAACATTATTAATAATTCATCATCTGGCCTGTTATCTTTGATCTAGCGCTGTTAACAGCTTAAAGTGATAAACAATACATTAAAAGTCATAATTAGGGTCAAAGTTATTTTTATACTTCCAAAGTGCATAATGTATCTTCTTAAAAATACTTATAAAACATTAACTGTTTCAATCTATATTTGGAAATTTACGAGATATTAAAAACTTTTCGGAAACCTAATGAACTAATAACAAGCCGAGTTGCTCGAACGTTCTCCTTCGGTGATATTCCTTCTGGATATAATTATTCGTAAGTCCTACGTATATTCTACATATACCACTTACTCTCACCAACACTTGTGCTGACTGGTAGAACACGCCATGAGTCATTAAGTCCACTTTGTTACCTATTTATAGGTAAGCAATATAAAATAAATAAATATTATCAACAGACAATCAATTGTTCGGAAATTTTTAAATTGCATTAGTATGTAGCTTATGACAAGACATTATATGAAGATCCCGAAGATGACAGACGTATAGCGTGCATCTAATAACGGAATCGCTCGTAAAAATTTGACGGCGAACAGGTTTAGAGTTAAACAGGTACATATTAACTACAAATGATTTTCTCTTAATGAAAAGATTTCGGGTTACAAACAGTCGTGTACAATCAGAAGTCAATATTCCAAAATGCTAATATCCTAAAAATACGTTTACCTAAATTTAAAAGAAATGTTTCGACACGAAGTGATAAAGATGCTATTAAGCGTGCTAAAGGCGAGGCTCAAGTACCGTAGTGGGTGGGGACAGGCTGATGATGATGATGAAATGAAAAACAACGAAAATAATAAGTTACCATTCAGAGTCCATAGACAAATATGAAACAATAGACCTAATATAAGTCACCATGAGTATATATTTGACTTTCACAGATAGATATGGAAATATACACGGACATTTCGCATCAAAAATACCACGACCGCAGATACCTCACTGTTAATTATTTATCCGGACCGAAACGCGGACGGACTGTCAACGGAACAGACGGACGGACCAGAAATAGACGGACACTAGACGTTTTCATTATATACGTCCGACCGTCCGCCCGAGCGGGACGCTGACGTGGCGAATGAATGATGGGCAATCTGTGCGACCGGGTTAAAAATTAATTGAATACTCCGATGGAAATAAACATAATTTAAGTCACGCCTGCTTTTCTACGAAGGGGTAAACAGAGGAGTGCAATACAGTCGCCAGTTAAGTATGCCAGTTTGACTAGTTATGGATCCCACGATGGAATTCGGAGAGAGCCTATTGCCAATAAATAACGGAATATATTATTTTGTCGTTGAGATTTAATTTGTAGGATTAATTTGTTTATGTTTCGCAATAGATATACAAAAAGCCATTTTAATGTAAGTTAGCGTAACCAAAAATGATTTCTGGCAAGTAGAATAAATAATATCATTAATTACATCTAATTATGTTCAATATTAAGT
>DWEI01004209.1:0-11918 GCA_018245875.1 Mysoria ambigua | reverse complement strand
GAAAATCTAGTAGAAATTTTCTAATTAGAAAATTTTGTAGCGTTCGACCCGGGAATCGAACCCGGGACCTCTCGATCAGCAGTCGCACTTGCAACCAACACGACCAACGAGGCAGTCAACAACAAAAAAGTAACAAAATATATTTATTAAACTATGTAATAACCTCGCAAAAAGTGCTCGCTGGCTCATAGCGCACTTATTAACCCGAATATCTACTTAAAGTTGTCCGTTTAACACAACTTGAAATGGTTTTATCTTTATTTAAAAGCTTAATATTAGTTAATAAATTCTGCGTTCCAACAATTTTCGTTTGAAGACTTCCGGCGACGACGACGTCGACGAGTATTTTCTGTAAATGTCAGTGTAAATAACGCATATTAATTAATTTACATCGATAGACGCAGGCTGACAAAATTTAGATAATTCTCATTGAAGTAATTTTTTTTATATATGTTTATGGTTTATAGTTATTTTTTATAATTATCGATTTTCTAGTAGTGGTTCGGACTCCCACAATGGACTTCATGCTGGAAGTCCACTGTGGGACTTAAACGCAACTGGTGAAACTTGGGAGTGTTTTATATTCGTCAGCCTTCCTCTTCGGCGATTACAGGCGTGAAGTGATGAAGTTACGTTTATGGTACATCGCATAATTAGTACCGACATTGATACGAGTATATATGTTAATATTCCGTTCAAGAAATTGCTCGCTAGTAATGTCTTGACCTTAAGGTCGCGTCTGGTGGGTTAGTCTTATGTTTCTATTAAGAATAATAGCAGCATTTATCGCTTTCTACATCAACTAAATACATCCATGACTAATGTGGTATGACCGCACCGTAATTTTGCTGTTGAAGGTCACACACATGGCAAAAAGGCTTCTATATACATGGCCCCAAGTGGCAAAGGTCCAGAAGTAGAAGACAAGTGAGACGGTATAAAAACGCTTGATATGTGAGTTAAGTGGTAACACATTTGTCGCATTTCCATTGGACGTCGCGAAGTGAGCTCCTGGATTCTCGCACTGTGGGCATAGGCCGGTGACAAGCGACGTAATAGGTTGCGGCGAGCATTTCGGGGTACATTACTAGATGATAACGAATACGTTTAGACAGCAAGAACCTTAATATAATTACTTTTGACTTTTTGTTTTCTTTTATATGTTTACGGGAAGTAAAAGTGGCTGGTGAAACGTGGGAGTTTACTACATTCCTCTGCCTACCTATACGGGATTACAGGCGTGATGTCATGTCTAATACAAATATGACACCACGTCATGTCGGTGGTTACGTCATATGTCCGTATGTCATTTAATAACACTTCCTACTCGACCAAGCTGAACGGGCTACTAATAGAGTTAGCAATACCAATAGTAACATGCATTTGGTGCAGGATTTACCTATGTTAAATGAATCGTTGTCATTAAAATTGTTTTATCATCGAAGAATTTCTAGAGATATTTAACTTTTTTTTTTCACCAATATTAATACCATTATAATTAACATTTGAAAACCAATCGTATGTCGATGACATGTAACACTTTTTTCTTCATATAAACCTTTTAGCTTCTATGTAATGTAATGTATGATATAGATATGAAATTTTAATTTAATATGTAAATTAATCACTTTCATTGTGACTTCTAAAACTTTTTAAAGTCGCCACTGTTTGCAAGTCAGCGAAACAGATTGGAGTACATTTTGCATCGATAAAAGTTACATATTTTGAACAGTTGTTGATAACCGCTATAAATGTTCTACTTAAGACAGTACTTCTATATATAGACTAAAATTAATTCATTTGTTTCGTTCAATATTCTGTTAAAACATAATAAAGTCTACTAATTAAACTCATATTTGATTGAAAATCTATATGTAACATAAGATAATCGATTATAATACACAAGAAATAGTCACACATTATTCTGTACGGAAAAAAAAACATATTAATGTTACATTACACAATCGAATTCTATAACACAAGTATAAACAAGACTTTAAAGTGAGAATGTAAAAGGGAAATTTCCTGTTGAAGTTACCGGCTTGGCGTGTTCGATTTATTAGAATAAGGAAACAGTAAACAATCGCATGTAATAGAAAGTTTAAAGGATGGCGGAGCTTTCGATTCGTGAGCCAACGGCGCATCCAACGTCGAAGGGTGAAAGGGCGAGTTGTCTTGTCAGATGCATCCGGTAAACCGTTCAAGCTTTATTCCCATCGACTATTAATAGATAGTGACAATACGAAAATAGTTTGAGTAAATCTTTGTTGATTTCTATTACAATGGATTCTTTTTAACTAAATGGGGCATTTGATTATTTAAAAAATTGGCGCGTTAGAACACTTCCGTACATTTTAAAAATATTTTGGGTTTTTGAATGATATAGCATTAGTTAATAGCTGCTTGTACTTGAATTCGTTAATTTATTAATGCATTAAAATTAGTTCTTTGTATATTTGTTATATTATTAAGTGACACTATACTAAGTTATACTATACTATTACTAAGTTATATTATATTAATTTATAAACTTAGCTCTGACACAATATAACATGTATGCCAAAAGCAAATTTAAAATAATGGTGCGTAAAAATGGTTTATAAACCTGATTAGTATGAGTATCTAGGCAATGTTTAATTCACCATGTTTGCAAATAAGATGAATGGACGTTTGAGAATAAATTTTTTTATCTTTCTATTTGGGAAGTTGTTAGGGCTCTAACTACATATTTATTTAGCAATTATAATGAGTACGAAACAAATAAGGACATTGTTGTTGATGAGTTGATAACTGTATTTTTTTTTTTCAGATACGGATACTAATTGTAATATTTTTAACTAAAAAAGTTTGTGGCCAAGATGGATACAGCGATCAAGATATTCTTCGACTACAACAGATGGCTGCCAACGACGGCCAGATCGAAACTATCACAAGTTACAGCACTAACATCATACAAAGAGATCCGAACAGTCAATCTATAAGTTCTGTAAGCGTCCAGTATCACATGACCGACGATGCAGATAAGAATGAAGATAACAACCGAAGCGATCGGAGTAGAATAAAAAAAGTGTACCGTATAAAAAACCCTTTTCAAAGGTCACCGGAAGAAGATGATCGTTCACAAGATGTTAAAAATAATCCTCTAGATAATGGAACAGGAGCTAGTAACCAGTATGCCGCAATGCAGTACTCACTGCCGCCCGAAGAGTTTCTACAGCAAATGAGAGCTGAGAATCAATATCACGGGCAATCACAACAACAGTTGTCAACACAAACTTCATCATTAGGTTACACAGCCACGCCACAACCACAATTCCAGTATTCTACGATATCAGCTTCTAACTATGACGTCAACAGTCAACAAGCTAATCAATTATCTCAACTTGAATCTAAAGCTCTCAGCCAAGTGTATCAAGGAAATACAAATAACTTTCAATATAATTCTCCTAACTCCTATGGCTTAGACATTGTACACAGCACTCCTTCACCCATACCTCAGTTTTTGTCAACACCTTTACCTAATAATCAATATTTGGCTACACCAGCAAATTCGTATGTATCTAGTTCATCACCGATGTACCTTTCCAGTCCACCAAGCATGCAGCAGTACGTTTCATCCCCTTTATCGAATATTCAAACTGGTTCATCCGATTATAGTAACAATAGAGTAACTACTACTATAGGTAATTCATTGAGTTATGATAATAACGATTTAAACAAAAAAATGCAAATCGATCACTACGACAATTCCGCTAACGGAGTTCGATTTCCAATACACCAACAGTTTCAGAACGAATACCCTTCATCAACTTTGATGCCAAGTACAACATATCCTGAATTTAATCGCGATTCCTGGCAAAGTTTAAGTACTGGACAGAATGGACAGAATTCAAAACCAACTCAGGAAATTTCACAACCACAATTTCAAAATTTGAGATACAATAATAATAATAATAATCATCAACAAGATTCCAGACAAGACACATCATATGACAAATTCAACAGTGACACACATCGCGTAGGAAACTTGCCATCTGCAAATAATGTTTACTTAAATTTCGTTCAACCAGATTATCAGCTTCTAAATAGTTTGAAAAGTCGTGCTAGAGAACATGAACAGGAAACACCTCAACCAGAATATTATTCCAATGGTGATTATGGGTGGAAACTTTCTGGTAAGAAATCATTTGTCGGTCAAGAGGGACCAACCCCACCAAATTATTCTCGGTATCAAACGCAACAACCTGATAACGCTGTAAGTCAAATGAACTTTAATTTGGATACATCTAAGTTATATAACTATGATCAAATATCTAAAGCAGGTTCGGAAAAAGTAGATGCCCAAGAATTTGCGAAGGCTGCAGCAAAGGCACATGAGCATTATAAACAGCAACAATTAGAAGCCAATAATCCGTCTAATACTCAATACAGTCAAAACATCAATTTGGGATCAAGTAATATTTTATACGGCAACAATAATGATAAGCAAAAAAACAAATTATACAGTGATGGCTTAGGACAAAATTCATTTCAACACAATAATCAACAAAATGATTTAATTACATTGTCTCCATATTATTATACTAATCTCAGAGAAAATTCATTTGACCCAAAAATAAAACAGCCATTTGATCACGACAAAGCTTTAAAAAATATAGTTCCGATAGACGTATCAAACGTGGTATCAAATTCAGAAAATCAAGCAAGAACTTCTTCACCTTCAGATTCTAGTAACAAATATAGTAATTCAAATTATGCAAAAGATCAATCTGAACAAAATTTTAAGCAATACTATAAACCTCTCACAGATTCTTATTACAAAGATAAAAACGCTATGTATGGATTTAATATAAAAACAAAACCTGAAGAATCAGTTAGCCAGGTAGAAAGACTCAAGCAAATTGAGAGTGATGTTCACTTACAATCAAAGCCACAATCATCTGAATTATTATATAACCATGGATTGTACACTGACAATAAACGTTTTACAGATGTTGTACCTCAATCACACTATTTAAATCAACTCAATTACTATCAAGATAATTTTCAATCATCTGCTAACGTACAACAGCAAGGTGTAACACGTCCTTTAAATCAGATTACATCGGATTTGTCAAGTATTCTAAAGCTTAATGATATACCTTTTCGTCTAACGCAAGGATTAACTGCGGATTCCCTTCGGTTACATAACACAAACTTTGATCAAAGTGGTATTCCAACACCTCTGCCAGTTAGGATCAATCAAAATGTAGATAATCATCAAATAGACGTTACTACGAATATTCTTAATAAATTGATGTCAAACAAACCCGCTACTCTTACTATTAACAGACCAGAAGTAGAATCGCAAAATCTTAATTTGCTATCTACAGTGAATGGATTTAAAGTTGCCAACCCTTATAATGTGGACTTAAAATTGGTTGCAGAAATGTTAAAAGGTAAGCCCACAATTGATGAATCTAACATTTCTCAAATCAGAGATCAATTTAACAAACCTGTCCCACTGAAACTAGACATATCTCAACTCCAACAGCTTTTATTGAGAAATGATAATACTAATTTAGCATTGATAAATAACGGCCTCAGTGGCATATCAAATCCTTACTTTGAAGCATACAACCCAAGTCCTGGTTACTATCAGGGAGTTAAATATTCACGTAGCCAAGAAGAAGAGGAAAACATACCTATTGCGGATGCATCAAGTAATCATCCGATAGGTGCAGTTGTGGAAGGTGACGATACTATAAATGTACCTGAAGTAAATTCTGATTTGGACACAACTGCTATAGACGATGATGTTGTTTCTGTGAGTCTTACTGATGATAGACCTAAGAACTCGTATAGTTCCAACTTCAGAGCATTTATTGATAGACATAGACATGCAAATTCTTTAGTGCCAGGTCGACATACAATTCAAAGGAAGCATCCGAAGTCAGAATTTAACCAACCTTATCCTTTGTTAAAACCACCTCCTCGTGGGTCCCATACTAGAGCATTAAACGGTAATGGTGATAAGCACAATAGAAGACGGCGCGTCAATAAACCTAAAGTCTTACGCGTTTTTAAAACAGAACCATTATTTGAAGCTGAAAGCGCTTTGGATGATCATGACAACCCTTCCGTTGCAACGCTATTAAAACCGCCACCTCCAGTTGGTGAAGAAAAGTCGGACGAAATTGATGAAATGGAAGGAGCATAACAATCTGAATATATATTTGTTTGTTTTTCATATTAGATGGTAAGATAATTTAATTTGTCTATACATTAATATATAACAATTGTTGTCTTTAGTGTAGTATGCATTTGCATAATTTAATCCGTCTAGAATGTATTTTATATTGAGATTCATTTTTACGGGAATTTAAGGGAATTTTTGGATTTACGTATTTTGGTCGTGGTTTATGGCCGAGTTTTCCAATAAATAACTATTTATTTAATTTCTATTGTTGTAATGTGGAGCAATGTTTTTGGTGCTAAACATAAATTTGGCATTTAATGATACATTTAAATATATTAGACTGAAATGACTAAGATATCGTTGTAAATATTGTCGTCACATTAGTTTTAAGACAAATTATTTTGATAATATCAACAAATACGTCATAATATAGTATATAAGTTGTAAATAAACCGTTTTCTACTTTTGTTTATGCTATCTTGTTTTTGTGATAAGTTAAGTTATTTCATTGTTTGTTGTTTAAGATTATTAAGAATAAATAAGTATTATTGTATTGTTAAAAGGTTTTTTATTGTTCACTTGTATTTGTAATCATTCTTAATATTCACACTTTTTATAATATAAATAAATAAAATGGATTGAAACTTTACATTAAAAACGAGTACATATGTTGGTTGAAACAGTTCGATACTATTTCTGTGCGTGTGAATGTCATGTTTCATCTGGCGGCGATTATACTATTTTCTGTATGTAAGGAGGCTAACGTCCTCCACTTCATCACGACAAATGGTATCATGCTAAAATAACATGCTATAACTTTAAAGACATTTTAAAATACTCATAATGTAACAGCGTGTTGTGAAAATATCATATCATTCGGTGCTCTCGTGTGATGCTAATGATCTATAATGAAAATCAATGCCCTCGACATTTTGTTAAGCAGTTGTGTTACTACGGGCATTTCAAGTTGACTAATATTAGATTTATTACTGCTACTACTACCCTGTATGCTAATACATATTATTTTTACCATTTACGTTTGTCTTTTGATGAATACGCCCATGCTTTTAAAGGATGAAAGCAATCATAGTCGTGGGAATTAATTTTAAAACCGCAATCATAAAAATCGCATCATTCATAAAAAGTAATCATAGTTGTGGACATTAAATGAAAAACGAAAATAATTTTTAATAATAATCTGTATGACACGAAACTTAGAACAAAGCCCAAACAAGACAACACTTGTACATATAGCAATTATAGATATAAAATATATACAGAAAAATGAATATATTTATATAACTCAATAACATTAAATACTTGCTCAACAACTGTTGTTATTCACTGTACGAGTATGTTGTCGAGACATGATACTGGTCACTTCAGTTTATAACAATTATTTAATGTTGTTATATGTGGACACTGGGTTGCGTGCGTCTCGCTTTCTGATCCGCGCCGAGCGGCCAGTCCACTTAAGACGTTTACGGTCGAATTATGAAACGCGCCGTTTTTCACCGGCTCCGTCATCTCCAACATCTGTCGCTTCTGTTATTGCGTGTGACGCGAATGATTAATGATTTGTAGTTTCACATAACGCGTGTCGTGTTTTATCCTTATTAAATAATTAGACGATCGTTAGGAATGTGCCAGTATCGTGAATTGTGTATACGTGTTTAAGACGCTGTAGTGAAAAATTGTTATGAATTATATTATTATAAGGTAAATGGAGTCAAAGGAAGAAATTGAATGAATTTAATCACATAACGTACCAATATCGTTGACGTTTTTAATATTTTATGTTACATGAGGTACATTACGTTACATGAGGTACGTTATGTTACATGAGGTACGTTATATTATACAGTGTTAAGTTCGTACAATTTTTAAAAGCAATTATGAAAAAAATTGTTAAAACAATTTAAAAATTTTCATGACGAATATCGTTGCATCTATTAATGCTGGACATAGATTACGGAGATTATGCTCAGTATCGCCACGCTGGACATCTTTATATTGTTTTGAAATTCATTAACATTTATTCGCAAAATGACAATAGGTGAAAAAGGAAAATTAATTTACTGATTAATTATTCTATTTAATTGTGTTGGTTGCAGGTGCGTCTGCCGATCGCGAGATTCGGGTTCGATTCCCGGGTCGAAGACTACAAAAATTTTCTAATTTAGATTTTCTAGTAGTGGCTAGGAGTCTAGATATATGCCCGATGCATGGCAACGGGCTGACCACCTATTCCATAGTGGGACGTAAACGTAACTGCTGAATCGTGGGAATGCTCTACATTCCTCTGCCTACCACTTCGGGGATTACAGATGTGAAGTTACGTTTATATGAGCACACTATTCACACTCAGCAGACTACAGATAGAAGCCGAATGCGGTAAGCCTTGGGCTCTTAGGGGAAGTACAATATTGGACTGAGATCGGTCGATAATAATGATTATGACCATTCATTCACAGTAAAATTTTCGGCGTGTCTCATTCTTCGCTCTCACATTAACACATATATTTATTGAATATAATTTCGTAAAGTCGAACTAAACGTCGAATCACATCTGTGACCCGATGTTTTTTACTTCGTTCATTAAGAAATCGATATAAACGATGCACCCATATTCCTCAGTAGGGCAACCGTTGTTGCATAATCGACAATGAATTATTTCTGAACATTATATCCGTTAGAAAAAGATGGAGTCATGTATAACCAGTTCGTCACTCTCGATCTCGGATGTCTTTAGCGTCGCCTCGAGCCCCGCGTCGATATAAATATGAACGACATAGCCGAAACCGCACATACAAGTTCGACTTGTCGTAGAAGAGGCAGGCTTATCCGAGTGGCCAGCGATTAGCTAATCGATATGGCTACATTTGTAAGTAATGAATCGTCCCATAGCATATTCGTATATGAGGAGCATGAATATGTACATACAATACAATAGTTTGCATTTTTACTTTCAGACCAAACTGGCTTTGTTGGTGACCTTAGTAAGCAGCAGCTATGCGGGTATTCTGCACGGACACAGTCTTCCACAACAAGAGGTCATTGGACACAGCCTTCCGGCGGCGCCGCTCACTAGTTTGTCAGCCCCGAGTGCGATCGCCGCGACTTCCAGCTTCTCCCCTAGCTCGTTTCCCGTAGGATCTCTGCCATCGGCTACTTACTCTGGCTCCGGACTGGATGCCAGCATCTCCCATGGTTCTATCGGCCTTGCTGGAGCTGGATATGCGTCCGGATTCGCTGGATCTTCATATTCTTCGGGTTTGTCTGGAGCAGCGTTAAGTACTGGTTTAAGTGACGTTAGATTAGCTGGTGGAATAAATGGCGCTGGATTAAGTGGCGCTGGATTAGGTGCTGCTATAGTTGGAGGAGGAATAGGTTTGGGAGGAGATGCCCCACCGCCAGGACCCAAAGCACCTGTTATCAATGAAATCCACGGTCTCGCTAACGTCAACGGGGCGCCCACACAGTACCGAGTTCGTGAAGAGCCCTACCAAGTTCTCCGCGAGGTGACACACAGAGTGCCCCAACCGGTGCCGGTTCCCGTACCTCAGCCCGTCCAAGTCCCCGTTCCGCAGCCCTACCCCGTGAAAGTGCCCGTTGTAAGAAACGTGCCCGTACCTGTCGTGAAGATCCAACACGTGAAGGTGGACAAACCAGTTCCTTACCCGGTAGAGAAAATCATCAAGGTCCCCGTGGAAAGAGTGGTCGAGGTCCCAGTCGATCACCCGGTGCCCGTCGAGAAGATCGTCGAGGTGCCCATTGTGAAGCTGGTCAAGATTCCAGTGCCCGTGGTGAAGAGCTACCCAGTGCCAGTAGTGAAGACCCTCCACCACAAAGCCATTAGCCACGGACACTCTTACGGTCATAGTTATGGCCACGGTCACGGGCACGGTCACGGGCACGGTCACTCACTGTGGTAAAGAGATATTTTACGGCGAACATCGTACACATACCTCAGGAAGCATCAAGCGTTCAGCTCCACGTAGTCCGGTCCTTTGTAAATATTCACGAAAGCTCATCTAGAGGCTGCAATGTATGGTGATAACTAAGTCATTAAGCTAGGAAAAATGAAATGTTCATACAATTTCGTTTTGTAAATAGTAATATAAGTTTTATTACTTTATTAAAACGATTATCCAAAGATTTATTTTTTTTATTTACATTGTGCTCTAAATACATACAAATAAAAATATTCAATTTATTCTTTCGCTAATGAAATTTAGCAAATCTTAAAAACAGAATCTTTGTAATAATTAATTTCCATAGAATTCAGTAAATTTATATTTTATACACAAACTTATATGAAAAATATATTTTAGTAGATCATCCTTTTCTAGTTTTCATGAGGCTCTAATTCAAATTGTTTTAAGTTTACTTCCAAAAGCCTAGATATATTGTCGATGCTAAGCGAATGTGATTTGTCTATCCGCCTTGTAATAAAATTAGTGTGATAGGCAGATGGAAATTATGCACTATATTGTCCTTATGTAAACAATAATAGCATTAGTTTTGGCTGCCTCCTTGGTCTAGATACTCGTAGTAAGTGAAACAAAAGGACATGAAAAAAAAAGTGCAGAAAGGGGTCTCCGCGAGCGGCCATTATGTCTTAATAAATACCAACATTCACTCCCCGCCACACCCTGGACAATGCGACTAATCCTTTCATCACGATGGCTGATCACACATATCAGCCGTCGCCCCGAAGAAGAAGTGATGCCGATCGGTCCTGCTTTCAATTATGCTTATGGATTTTTCTCAAATTTTAACTCATATCACTGATTAACTAGGCAGTACAATACATTATAGTTATTTAGATTCTTAAGTTTGTTATTTTCTCACCACCTATACCAAAGTGAGACGTAAACGTAACCGGTGAAATATGGGAGTGTTCTGCATTCCTCTGCCTACCTCTTCGGGGATTACAGGTGTGAAGTTACGTTTTTTCATATATATTATTTAGTAATCAAGGGATGTATAACTAAAGCTCAATCTAAAGACAAGTCAAAAGTATGACAAATATTATGACAATTTAAAGCATCGTATCATCTTAGTTGACCGCAGTAGAAGTTTCTCAAACTTAAAATGTTAGTTTAAAACATAGAGTAATTAACGTGTATTATTAACATAATTAACAGTACGCGATGTTTGCTCAAACACACATAATATGATTATGAATTTAATAGCATAGCGGTTCATCTGTGATCACTTACAAATACTTTAGGTACAAGCTTTATGTAACAAATTACAGTAAATGATATCGCTAGTTTTCAACTATGATAGTAATAAGGTTAAATTGAAACTCATGACATACTTTAATTCATCATTCACAGAATGAAATGAAATACTACTATTTCGTACTGAATCAATTAACTATTACGAGTATATTTTTGCCCCTTGCATATATAAATCGCTTTATATCGTCCGTAGCGTAGACCCACGGGTAAACTGTAATTTCATTATTTATTACAAAGCACAATGATTCCTTGCTGCTTCAAAAACATACTTTAATAACCGTTGAGAAAATGTACACAATATAGAGCTTTATGATATTAAAGTTTCAACTGTTCTCAGATTCTATAAAGTAAGGTTCAAGTTTGGATGTACGTTGCATTTATATGAGGAACGAAATTCCATTTGAATTATTATTAGCAATAGGCTCACCACCTATTACATAGTGGGACGTAAACGTAACCGGTGAATCGCGGGAATGTTCTGCATTCCTCTG
>DWEI01004208.1:0-11918 GCA_018245875.1 Mysoria ambigua | reverse complement strand
GTTAAAAGAAATATATCATTAAGTTATATTCCGATAGTAGAAATAAAATCGACACAATTTTATTTCATTGATTACACAAGCTCACGTTTAATAAAAAAAATCCTACAATTCCAAGCAATTGTATTTAAAACTATCCGAAATCCATAACACATGTTAAACCTGTACCTGACCAAAACCGCAAATACAATATAAAGGGAATCATTGACAAAAACGATTATCGTTTCTTTTCTGCGACAGTTAACTTCGGGACCAAAACAAAACGGTACAAATCAGGACGGGTTTTAATCCGATCATAATTTAACTGGAAACAGAAAAAACAATGCACAGGACAGACTCCCAACTGTCTTTTGTTAGATGTAAATAATCTTTGGGAACGGAACTCAAGGGTGGTGACAAATTGTTAAGAGATTAGATGTTTGTTTTGTTTGAGTGATTCATAATTGTGGGTATTTCGATATCTTTCGTAATATCGTCTGTTTAAATACGTTCCTTTTTTTTCTTTGCTATAAAATTATTTCACATATGTGATCAAATCATATTAAGGATTTGTATCTACATATGTATATTATTTAATTATTGTAGTAGTTCTTTGGGTTTAGCATATTTATTTTGTTTATGAAGCTTATGAAAATGTTATACCAACGTATGATGTAAAGTAGTATAAATTTAGCGTTGTTATTGAATATAACATTTTCCTTAATATTAATGCTTATCAGCGGTTGACATATAAATAAATATATTAATTTACTGCGATAGAAAACTGTGTAGGTCATTTCTGAATTTTTCGGCTATACAATATTGAACAGGACGGGATTTCTGTTACAGTTATAATTGACTAGGTGCGCGTTATGACTCGAATAGGCTTTATATACATGTTTTTAGCTGTTGACGTTCACTGAAACTAACCAATAAAAGTAAGAAATAAATCATGGTTCACTCGATGTTTGTCAGATTTATAATTTAATTTGCATCCCATAACCTCCTATGCATGTACAATTGCCTTGTGAATTTTACCATCACTAGAAATAACTATGACAATCCCGTAAACTAATTGGTATGCGTCCGGTACTTGAACCTGTGACCCTGCACTAAGGGCCCGGTTACGGTACCAGCGGCGGCAGAAATACCAACGATGGCGTCTAGTATAACAGCATCTAAAGCATCTAATACGATGGTAGACATAATTATCTTGCCACTAGTAATGAAATTAAAATTTTAATTAAATTTTCCTTGTCATCAATTACGTTCTTGATTTGATGGCACCTGGGATGCCATATGTTAAGAGCGGTTTTTGAAGCCTTTCTTAGTGTCTGTAGCCGCCAATTTAATTATAAAATTAAGAGTTGAATTATAAAAAAAAAGATATAAAATTAAGAGTACAATTTTTTCATGTGACTGTTTCCCTGAGCTTATGAAGGCGCTTATGTATGAACTAGGCCTAATAATGCCGGGTATCTGCTGCATTCGCGGCTATTGCCAACTCTCTCTATAAAACCGGAGTTATTACAGCAATATGATTAAACGTACAAATCTCACACCCGTCCTGCTAAATTATTCATTTAGATAATGCTTACCGTTAGTTTTATTTCACTTCTTAGCGATGGGATGAATTTTATCATTGTGTGAATTGTACACGAACAACTCTATTCCTTTTTGTTTTCACCAAACAAGACTGCTTTCTTTAATCATAAAATTTCATATTAATGTTAATTTAAAATATGTCTACTGTGAATACCAAAAGGTACAGATAAATATTCTTTTAATAAGCCATGACCTGAAAATATTATAAAAATTATCAATGTAGATGTTACTCCTGCCCCCTAGTAATTTAAGAACGGTATTAAAGGTTTATGTTTTACGTTTTAACATATATATTAAAACTATAATCTTCAAAATTATTAATTTATAAAATAATGGCTTACGGTAAGTACGATAAGATGTTTGGGTAATTTTATTGGCTACTTTGATTTGTGTCAAACTTCATTTAAGCCCACACAATGCAACAATATGTTTCAAATTAATTCTTTACATTTATGAGCATGTCTCAATAAATCTTCTATGTTGCTTTAATCCTAAACACAGGATTTGGAAGCTAAAGTAGGCTCGTAAACTCATTATATCTTAAATATATATTACGTAGAAGTTATGGTAGATATAGATACATATATTTTGTACAATGTATTCCAAAAAAGAAAACCAAGTAGCATTCGAATTCACCAAGCTGTTGTCAATAGTCACTGAAACACTCTAAAAGGCTACCTAAAGTTTACATTTACCCGGAATTTATCTTCGGGCGGCGATACAATCGTTCAAACGGCCTCGACGTAACAAACGCCCGATTGTGTCTCCATTCAGACGCGGAGTCTCACAGGGAGCAGCTCTAGCCCCGCTCCATTACCATCTTGACACTTATCCCGAAGATCGACTAAAATATTTTGATACAATCGCTTACAGATAAATGTCGTCGATTTATCACAGGTCTTCGGTGTGAATGCGCCCGCGGCTCCGACGATCACGCTCTGATAATTCCCGTTTGCCACTATTTATCTTCAGATTATTACTGACGTCTTTACTATCGGTATGATTTTTTTCTATTGATTTCAATGTTCGGTGCTATTAAGTGTCATCCGGTTCTAATGTTCTGTTATTAATCAACAAATCTTAAAAAACGTTTCGGAAACCAGTTTCTGGTTGAGAGGTATCGCCTTCGTACTGGGTTTTGAATGCTTAAGACACTACGTTTGGTGCGAACAATGGTCGAATAACGATATCACTAGATCGCTTTGCAATTTACACCTTCACTAATTTGGTGATGATATTTGACTCATAGTAGAAATCAAACTTGTTTAACTAGATGTAATACAAGCGTGTTATATTGTAACTCAGTCATATAAGTATAGATAAAAATCTATGATTGGGTTTTATTAAATAATTTAATTAAATAAATATTCATTTAGGCCTGTTTTAAATCTACCAAGTAATTATTATATATGTAAAGTGCATTTTGTTTAGAAAGTGGCTTATTTAAGCAGTTACCCACACTAACGTTCATTCCACACATTAAAGGGTGCATTGGTTTTTATATAGTTTCGCCATCGTTTCACCATCGTTAAATTTAACTATTGCACTCATTTTATTGAAATAAGGGATTTATGGTATGAATCACTAATGCATGAAGTTACTACAAGAGACAAGCCTAACGTAAAAAGTACTTGTATATTTAGTTAAAAAAGTGTATTCAGCTAGTCTGTTGCATTGATTCCTTTAATCACCTGCCGGATAACTAGCGATTAATAATGTAAAAATGTTGGAGTGTCAAATCAGCGCTAGCTTTGTTTATCAACTATCCATTGCATAAAGGTGTCGTAGGAGCAGCGCTCGCGTCACCCGCGGAGTCGCTCAGTCATGGCGCTGAGCGGTCAAGGCGCGGCCCGGTTCACACACGCCGACAATCGCGACTGTGCATTGTACGCTTTTTATCGACCGCCGCTGATACTATTGTTCGTTACTTGGCGTTACCTAACGTTAATATTTAAATTACGTAGCTAATTTTCGATTCTATTTGGCGTTTTGATTTTGTGATAGCGTAGTATATGTAGATTTTGGTGCAATTTATTGTCATATTCTCGATTTATTTGTTTTCCCTGTGTATATTCATTTAAGATTCTATAACTATGTAATTATAGTTACGATTGTCTATCAATATTTTTTTATACGTACTGGCGGTTTTACTAGGGTTTTAAGGTTTTCTGTATTGGTTGATATCATGGATAAAAGCACGTTGTAAAGAACATTAATCTCCTAAAGTCTAGATTAGTTTGTCTAAGGTTTTACAATCTATGAATAACCCATAAAGGTGGTGAATCCTTTGCTCATGTGAACTATGCGTGTATGTATTTCTATGTCTATGAAATAATGACGAATTTTGGTGATAGGGAGATATTATTAAGAGTCTTAGGACAATACTAAAATATTTACCACTATCATTAACTATAAAAAAACTTCGGTCTTGTTCTGTAAAGGATTTTAAATTGTGTATCAGAGGAAATTTTATCAGAAACATTACATACAATAATTTCTAATTTTATAACATGACAAAACTATGTATTTCGCTTTCTTATAAGCCTTAGACCGCCACCTTGGTGTATAGCTCGGAGACTGGATGTGTGACCAATGTCCCTGGATCCCTGAACAGGTAGGCAGAGGAATGTAGAACACGTTTCACCAGTTGCATTTAAGTCCCGCTATGAAATAGGTGGTGAGCGTATTGCCACGTACGGGGCCACATATCCAGACTACGAACCACTACAAGAAGAACTAAATACGAAAAATTTTGTAGTGTCCGATCCGGGAATAAAACTCGATTGGCAATCGTACTTGTTACTAACACGACCAATGACTTAAAAAGTCTTATTGGTTGTAACCATTCCTACGTCCCACTTTTGGGCGTAAGTTTCTCTTACTTATTCGCGATTCCTAGAGTATACTCCATAGTAGGTAAATTGTATGTAGAATGTTATGTTTATAAAAGATATATATTTAAAATTATATAAAGTTCAATTAAAAATAAACGCTGCAAAACCATATTGGCACGTGTCATTATTACAATCCGTTTGCTGTACCTTATCAATATCCGTTACGTTTCCAAACGATGCTAGTTTATGTGGGTTTAAGTTAATCTATGATACATTAGAATTCATGGATTTCACGTCATATTGCGTCGCTCTTTTGACTTTTTATACCTCATTTCCAACTTTATCGTCAATTTCATATCGGTTGCTGTAAAAGATATCAATAGTTCTATCAGTCGTAAAGGTTCTATCCGTCCCGATGAATTGGGTTTCATCATCGGCTATTTTAATTTGATCTGCAATAAAATATATATTTCCATGTTGAATGCAGTTTGATGCATCCCGGTAGGCATTAAGGTTATGGAGAATAAAATACGGATTATCCACGCCGTAGTAGTACTTTGAGAAGGATATTAAATATTAGTATAAGGCTCACAATGGCCCAGCGCAACCTGCTTCATTATTGGCCGGAATCACAGTATCCATTTTGTATATTGCATTATGCTGAATAGTGTTGTAAGGTTAGTTTCAATATCATATCGAAGAATACACTTTGTGTAACATTTTTTATTACTTTTCTTAGTATGTACAATGTTATTAGATATTAACATACGTATTCTTTTATGAGAATAAGTTAATTTGGTTATATTGTAATCAAGAAATTTATAACGATCAATGGTTTCGATGAGATTAGGGGAGAAGCGAGTGTTGTGGTGTAGCTTGTGAATGGCATGGTTAATGCTCAGCAGTGGAATAATAGATGCTGACGTGGTGTTCATGTTGATGATATAGTTATATATTCCAGCCCCCATGTAACCCCTTGATTGCCCCGTTGGTCGTGATGGCTGCAAGCATGACGGCCGAATGGGAGGACCTGGGTGAAACCCCAGGTTGACCACTACTGGTTTATTTTGATTCAGATTTTGAGGACTTGATGTCTGGATATGTGCCCGGTGTATGGAACTAGACTCATCGCTTATTCCATAATGAGACGTAAGCGTAAGCATTCCTCTGCCTAGCTCTTCGTGGATTATAGACGTGATGTTGCGGTTTCTAGACTCCATTACTAAGTACGGTAGACTAAACAATCTTACGCCAATCAAAAGACGATCTACCAATACCTATTTTATTAAATTGTAACGTACTCGTATTACATATAAGCTTGAAAGTTACGTGACATCCTTGGGTTTTGTGAAAGCCACGTCGCTCTTAATTACATCAATATTTTCGCACTATAATAACCTGTCCTACTGATTCTCAATATCGGCGTATAATATATGAGTGACTGGTGAAACGTAATTGTGCTAAACTTCTCTGGCGCTCCATTTGGAGAAATAAGGGCGTCGTGTTATGTTGTAACTACGTAACTACTACAGCGTTACAAATTCGTACAGTCCGAGTCGCAGGTGCATTATATTTAGCATACATCAAATTGACCGATTAATACACTCCTGATATACTTATCCATACAAATAGACGGCCATAACAAATTCACTAAATCCTTAGGCGCTTTGCACACGACACTGCTGTAAAACGGTTAAATTTGTTTTCATGCATTAACATAGAGTAACAATAAATGTAACTTTTAATTATTAACTGAAAAATTGTCTGTAACTAATAATAGTTATCCCCTGCAATATAATTATTAATGTTTGATATCAGCCGAGAACCATTTAGCCTCACTAAATGATGTTGATGATAATGATAATTATGGCAAAAAATGTCTTGTACATTTATATATCTATCCTTGTTATTAGCAACCAAGGGTTCATTTCACCAAACTTATTTAACAAAACTTCTATTGCATCACATGAACACGTGCTTATTGAAGGTATGCACACTTATTGGCCTCAGAACGCCTGTGTTTGCAACCTTAGTTAAATATTAATTGATTTAGTAAATAATAATACGTTTGTTATGGTATGAATAGTGCGATGTGGGAAGGGCCTTACGCAACCGTGAAATCCGTTGAAAAATTGCGCTTAAACTCGCTTCGCTCATGAGCTGTAAATATTACCACTGCCTTCCGCTAGGCTGCGAGCTGAAACCCCATACGCGTCATATTTTATATGGCATTATAGAATTATTCACGTTATCATTTTCATATCAGCTATTTATTGCGAGTCTGTGTGGCGATGTGGACTGTGGTACGGGGACCACACGTGTCTGGGAATATAGGACTTGGGTTAATTAAAATACGGACATTGTATCGTAATACGAACATTGTATCGGACATTGTATTGTATGTTTATTTGTAATTAATTTACTACGTTACTGACTTAATTAAAAAAATAATTTCAACTTAAAAATAAGTCAACTTTATAAAGCATGTTGTATATTTAAACAAATACATATATGAATCACAGTAATCAGTACGATTTAGTAGCGAACTGTAAGTAGAAAGTTTTCTGCGCGGATTGTCCCGGTATTAAAACAATGAAACATAATGATGGGTTCATATGTCGTGAAACATCCAGTGTTAGTTTTAAATTGAAGACTATCCCGATGTGGACATGTCTCCTGGTCGTGCTCTCGGACTACCGCGCTCGGCAGCGCGCGGGCGCTACAAATCAATTTGTCGCGTATTTAATGCTTATTTATTGTCTCGTAAAACTATCCACTTTTCTATTTATGTTCTGTAATATCTAGACTAACATTAATGAATCCTTAAAAGATAAAGATAAATGTAGATTAATCTTTTATTATCGTTTCGGCTGCAACACATTAACTTTCTACAGCTGGATCCATGGAACTATTAAATACTTATGTATATTTCGGTACAGTTTTGTTATTTTGCACCTGTATTCCTAATAGTGTTGGATATGTGGACGTATGGAACACTTTACTCAGACAAGATGTGCCCTAACATACTCCTACGGGTCAAGTCTGTCGTGCATTGAGTACGAACTCCAGGTAGTTATATTATTTGTGTTTGTTTGAGATAAATAGTCTATTGTGAGCTTTAGAACTCCACCGCCTGGTTAGTTATGTTGATGGCAGCCGCAACGGCTGATCGAGAACATCTGGGTTCAAATCTCATATCGGGCAATATAATATTTTTCTAACTGAGATTCTCTAGCAATGACTTGTAGCCTGGATTTGAGCCTGGTTTGTTTCAATAATGTTAAGAGCCATCTCCTTGTCAAGATAGTTTGGGACATTTCTGTCTTCTCTACGAAGTAAGAGTTCTTTAATTCAGGCTTAGCAAAGTGCTTATATACATTAGAGATTTTGATGGTATTTGGCGGAACTACGGCAGTTTTTCTGTCATACAAAATTCATAATCGTTGCTGCACATTTTGTTTCTAGATCAGTTGCCTACCAATTCCCAAATCCAAACCTAGGTATGATCAGCTGGTAATCGTGATCAGAAGTATTTATGTAGACACCAAGCTGCGTTGCAAAAACTAAATAGTTTTTCATATATATCCATAACGTAATACAAAAATTTCTTATACATAGCATAAAAGGTTCTATTAGAGATTCCGGTAAAACCGCTCACAACAACGAGTTGCGATCTTCGCCATAAGGACATCCTCGGACCTTTCAACCCATGCATTATCGTGTTGATGGCTACGGCTGGTCGCCGGTCGTTTCCTCAGAATTGAGGACGGCTTAAATGCGTATGTAGCAGTGCGTATATGATTTCGTTTTAACAATCTAAACATCAGCGATCACATTAATGTTCACTCATGTTTAAGATATTACAAGGGATATAATCGAAACATATTTTTTTTATTGTTTGACACATTTCGCATATTGATGATTTATATACCAAAAAGAGGTCTCCAAAAACGACATAAGATAGCTATTGTTAGTACTTTACTAAATCTCTAACTCTTAGTGAATACATAGATTAGTTTATTGTGGGTACTCGAATAAGCTTTTGTAATAGTATAAGCACTGTCTTATGCACATGTTGTACTATAAATTTAACTCTAGGCCTTGTTTAAAGACACGAAATTCAACGTGAATCTGCAACAGATATAGTTCAGAAAGGAAGCAGTCTAGAATCTCACCTACCTTATAGCGAATGCTAACTAGGTTATATATAGGCGTTTATCGCTCGAGAGATCTGTACAAACAAACTAATTTGTTGCGATATTTATATCTGCACACTCGCCATATCATAATGTACGCTCTTTTATGTAATGTGACTGGTGATGCTCGCGTAGAACAAGCTTATATTGTGCAGCGTATTACTGATATAATCGAATTTTATTTATAGGCGCGCGGTACCGTGAACCGGTAATTTTATATGAATTACATGTATTATATTTGTTACCTCTATAATATGTAATATTTATGGTGTTCCGATCTAAAACTATATTATTTTATAATTTGTTTTTATCGTTTTATTCGCATGTATCTACATACATTTTTTTTTCTATTGCGATCATTGTATAATATATGTTATAGTTTTTGTGCTTTGTTCGATTTTTGTAATGTTTAACGTTAAATGTTAGTAAATATCAATTAGCTACGGCTCAGTAAATTAGCATTACTTACTAATAGTACCTCCTTCTTCGGGGATTACAGGCGTGAAGTTACGTTTATATGTATAAAGGTAGTGTTTCAGTTATTTGGTTATCATAGCAGAAGTTGCCGCTTGTGTGAGATTCAATGGCTGTTTGTGGATATGTGCAAAGATATTAATTTAATGTATTTATTAGATGTGAGCAATGACAATGAGCAATATGACACTGTATAATTCACATTCTCTTTGTAGCAATGATAAAGTTTCATAGCGTGGAATGAATGGTAATTGGCGATCATTAAGAGCGAATTGCATCAAACAATTGTAATTCTCAGTACTTGTAGGTATTACTTACATTCATTTAGGGGTCCGCTATTAGATAAAAAATTTCACACATGTAATTTGTATGTATTTAATTCGGTAATTTGGACAAAAAAATAAATTAACGTAGGGTAACGTTAGTAAACGCATTGGGACAGTGTGATGGCGTAGGACCTCCAATTTCCCTGTAATATTTTCGTATATTACAGAAGAGTTTCATTCAAACAAAATTTCAATATAGATTTTATTATCTGAATTATCTTAAATTGACAAACATACAATACAAAAAAGGTCAAGACAGTCAGCGACAGACTTATTATTGTTAGACAGTATTTGTTAACCCAACAACATGTTCAAACATGGAAATAAATGAATTGAATGTTATAAAAAATCTCCATAAATCACAAGCCATCTATATATTTCAACCTCGTAGATACATAAAATCGTTCTCCAACACCAGTTTAATATCTCAGTAGAAATAGCTCACTATACTCCAACACCAGTTTAATATCTCAGTAGAAATAGTCCACTATACTCCAACACCAGTTTAATATCTCAGTAGAAATCTCCAACACCAGTTTAATATCTCAGTAGAAATCTCTCATTTTGGACATCGCGAGCCGCACTGCTGTACATTTTTCTCTTTACTACGATGGTTAGAAAAAGAACTCACTGTCCATTTTAGTTCCGTACGGAACCATATCAATAGCGTGTAACGTTGTGATTGTATTTTTTTAATTATAGAAATTATCATTTAATCAGTAATGATTATCTGTTTTGGTCAGTAACCTCGGGGTAAATGATCTTATAACATTAATGGTATGGACGTTATTATCATTGTTGATTACAAGATCACTGTTATCAGTAGTAACCTTCATATCTTCTTAAGTTCAACCTCTGCAACCTCTGCATTTGTTACATATGATATGATTTATTTTCTACATCATCATAAGCGTCTATTAATCTACTGGTGGACATGTCATAACGATTTGTGTATATTCCAATAAGTAAATCTCATATTATACAATTTTCAGTAAATGAGTTAAACGTAACCGGTGAATCGTGGGAATGTTCTGCATTCCTCTGCCTACCTCTTCGGGGATTACAGGCGTGAAGTTACGTTTTCAGTAAATGAATTAATTTGTGATTAATAACGAGTAGAATCCAAGCATCCGCAAGTGATATTTTAAACAAAAAAATACATATACATACATACATATATACAAATGATAAATGAGTTAAACAGACTTGTTTTAGAAATGAATAAACTTATTTTATTACTGACAGTACCTGCTTATGATTTTTGCGTCGGTAATGGCGCTGCCAGTCAACGTTATAACGTCTCACATTACGTTCTCTACGCACTTATGACGATCCTAAATCGATTATTTATACCAAACTCGCAATCGATGCCAACCACATTACGCCCACCGCTAGTCAACTCGATCACCACACATCCCTCTCTGATCTCTCACATTCCTATTTTAAAATTGATTTTATTGTCAGGTTTTATTAGGCTAAATATACAATTTAGATGATTCTTAAAACGTATCGATGCCTCCAGCTGTAACTTACTGCATTAAGTAGATTTGACTGGTAAAAATGGATTTGATTTCATTACGTTACGTAAAAGTTGATTCGTTGTGCCGTAAATATGATTTTTATACGTTATTATTCTCATTGAATAACTTATAATGAAGTCTAAATGTTATAACTTTAACCGTAAAACAATGTGTCTAGCATATAAAAAGTAGGGAACGATACAGTCGCTTGAAACATTAACCTATGTTTGCAAAGCTAATTTGTACTACTTATCGCTATCTGCAAGGCAATCTGGTTCTTAAATCCGAACAATAGGGCGTTTATGTTGGTTACTAGAGTGCAAAGTTAGTTTTGCGTAGTTATATCAGCCTTTGACAATGATGACCTTGATGCGCCATAGTTCACACAGTCCCTTCACTGTGAAAATGTGGAAAAAACATAACAATGCCTCGGTCCTCATGCATGTCTCTGGACAAGACAATCGATTACGACCGTTCGTATGCATTTTATTGATTATTGTCAGCTGAAAATTGTATTGGGAAATAGGCGTTCCTCAAGGTTCAGTCCTATGCCCAGTGTCTTTGTTTTGTGAATCTGTGACTAATTCAGCCTTTACGGTAATTTTTCCGATTATTTCCTGGAAAGTATTTAGTGACAATAGCATGTTTTTACGTCTAATTGTATGTAAAGAGTCATAATCGTTTTTAACTGTTTTACTATGGTTTGTAACTGAACTGTTAATTGGTATATCATTGAAACGACTATCCTGATCGACAAAATTTCTTGGATAGGTAAAAATGTTCAATGTTTTAATTGTAAAGTTTCAAGAGTTCTTAAGTAAGTTTATAGAGTTTTAGTTAATTTTATAGAACTTTTACTTATTTATTTTTAACGTTCTATGTGACATAGAAGGAACATATATTATATTTATTTACCTTACCCGGAAGAGCTCATACTGTTATATATTTTATTATTATATATAGTATAATAATAAAATATATAACAGT
>DWEI01004207.1:0-11922 GCA_018245875.1 Mysoria ambigua | reverse complement strand
ATATAAATATTGCAATATAAAACTAATTTTAAGTTTAATTTCTGTTTTTAATATAATAAGAATAGTAAAAGTGTAATTGTTAAGTTTATAAAAAATAATTTATGTAAATTTAATTTGAATTTATGAATCGTCAGTATAAAAATATATTTTTAATTTGGAATGGAAAACTTAAAAGGAACGAAGATCAAAGTACTCTAAAATTATGTCTACGTAAACATAACTTGAAGGGAAATTAATATAAAATACTAAAAAACGTAAAAAGGAAGGAATTTAAAGGAATGTTAATATTTTGTTTGCTTTCAATATAGAAGTTTCAGTGCATGACAATAAGTCAATGATCATCATGATTCTGATGTATCAATTATTATAATATCTTGAAAAAACCTTTCAGGAGATGAGCGATTGAGAATAATCGTCTCTTGAGAAATTATTTTCCTTAGCTACAAAGGACTTTAGGTTATTTATTCCTCTGCTGAAGAAAAGCCATTTCTTAGCTATAAAAGAACTATATCTTAGAGAAGAGCTATTTCTTTGCTAGTGAAGAGTTATTTCTTAGCTAGAAAGAGCTATTTCTTAACTGGAAAATAGCTACTTCTTTGCTAACTATCTAATGATATCTACGTGTGTACATCTACTTATACATGGAACTTCGTTGCCATAGCCATTCAGCGAGTTTTACCTTCCTCTGCAACACGTTAATTTTCCGATCCTTAATTTCTGAGTGGTCTCTTAGCTCGGCTAGCTCATGAGCCGCCGCTAAAGCCGCAGCAGTTTTCTTCTCGACCATTCTGCTCTTTTCTTCTAGACGAGCTTTCAGCTCTTCCACCTGTGGCCACAACTTAATACATTTTACTAGAGGTATTTTGTTCGTATTGTGCGTTTGTATGCTACAAAAGGTACAAATGTGAATGCGGATTCTTTAACGTTAATGGGCCAATGTGCCCCACTAAAAGTTAAGTGTAATGAGTTTCTGCAATATCACTCACAAATGTGTGTGAAGCAGGCCGGAAGTAAAAAAGAAAATAGTATAACATCCAAACACAATACTGCTAAATCTATCTATGACTGAAGGTTTAGGGAAGTACAGCGGACTCATTGAGCACTCGGGACATAGGTAAAATACTAACAGTAAAGTAAATGGAATGTGATCCCTAATCATACAGATCCTACTCATGAGCAAAATGACTTTATAAAACAATGATAGTACTTTTTTAATAAGTACACTAAATATAAAAGCCTATAATATTGATAAAAAGTAAAAAAATCTATATACACAAAATGGATTAATCATATAATGCAAAAATACTAAATTCGAGTTTGGAAATAAATATGTTTGAACATTTTTAATATACGAGTATTTGATTGGCCATATTAAAATACATCAAAGTCCATGTATTTGATAAAATAACCATTAAAAAAAGATATAGAAAGTAGTATTTTTTTCCTCTTGCCTACGTAAAAAAATATACGTTTTCTGCCGTTTAATTCGCTTAGCATTCTTTAGAAGCTTAGAGCGTATTACAGATACTTTAGATATTAAAATAAACTAGGTCTTTTTATACTGTATATACTAAAATTTTCTTAGTCTTTACTGGAAACATTTACTGAAAATAAAGTAATATCCGAATTATTTACACACAGACTTTGATTTTGTTTACCAATTTATTGGCATAGAAATATTTTTTTTTGCAATACTGACCTTAATTCTAAACAATTTTCCAAAACTAAGCATCGGAAATCGATTTATAATTATGAAATTTTAATTTCCTTTAGGTCTACAAAAATATAATTGGTGTCAAAAATATATTCCATAACTACACACACTACAGAAATAATTGGCACTTCATCCAAATTCTCTAAAGTGTTAAGTAGTTTATAGAAAAGCCGGTCGTACTTAAAAAGCTTAGATACAAACGTACCCAGATTTGTCTTAGTACTTTCGTTAATTCCGGGGCGTAATCTAGAAATTGTAATTAAAATGCTTACATCTGTTTGGAGCATACTATAATGTTCTTCTTTAGCACAGAGCGATTCCTTGAGCACAGCTATGTGACGCTGGTAGTCCTGGTGCTGTTCTTCCAATGCTTTCATCTTCGCAGCCATCGCCAGAATCTCCTGGTCACGTCTCTGGATCTCCAGACGGAACTCATCCAGCTGCTCAACCCACCCGAAAGTCGGTATAGAATTAAATAAATCCAAAACACATTAGTAGAACTATAGGCATTGAAGGTCAAAAAAGATAATCAAAATCTATCTACTAAGGCAAATAGTGATGGCGGAAATGATATCGATGTTAAAACTTTTAATCTACTAGTTAATACTGTTACCATGATCACCAGAGAGAAAGATCGAGCTGATGTTAGTATCGATGATCAAGCGAACCAAGCTCCCATTGTTATAGCTAGTTGTTAGGGAAATGTTTCCAGCACCTATTTAACACTTTACAATAAACACCGTGCCATGGAAGACATTTCGACATATCCCATACTCTTTAACTACATGCATATTTTCAACCATTTATATATTCAATATTACAAATATATATATATATTAAAAAACGCACCCAATCATCAAACTTCAAATAGACAAAAGTCGACACACAACGCTGGAAAACTTTCTATACGGAACTATCTCTAGCTGATACGAAAAAAACTCAAAAGCTTAAACATGTACGCCTTTAGAAAGTTTTCCAGACTTCAGTACGAAAGAATATCAAAATATTTGAAGATGACATCGTCGAATGCACGGGCGCCTACGTTGTGATACATTTATCTACCGATACTGTGTGAGAGAGACTGATGACAAATGGCTCTACATGAAGAGGTCGGGTCGTGACACTATTCTAGTTGATGACATGTGACGCGGGACCAAAGCTAAACTGGACGATGGGTTGCGATCAACACCGAAAGCGATACATGATCAGAACATAGTTGAAGGAATTTCACAGAAAACGCACTCGAAGAAACATTTCGATGCAAACGACCTCAACAGTCTTTATTTTTAATAGTCTATCTCTATAACGTCAATTAACTTGGTGTTAACGTAATCAATCTCACATGTTTCAATAACCATACAATGTACACCTAACATTATATATTCGCATCTAAGACCCTATTTAACAAAAATATAAACGTTCGACAGTTCAAGAATATAATTCCTCTTATTTCAATAAAAATAGCTTTAACAATGAACAAGTTTACATAAAAATATTACGAGTCAACACAGTCGGCGACGACTTCGACTAACTTCGGACTTAAAGCGAAAAATTGACACGGTAACGTCGGTCGTCGGTGACGGAGTCACAGAGTGGTGGCACTATAGTAGGGCCGCGAGGCGTGCGCGGCAGGCGTGCGCAGAGCCGAGCGCGGCGTGCGCGGCGGCACGCTCATACGCCCGTCCTTGGTCACGTGCACGTCGTTCAGCAGAAAACTTACTTGTCTCTTGAAGGGAGGGTCGGCTTTATCGTAAAGCGAAGTGTGGGAAGGCGCGAGGGACGGCGGCGGCGGCGACACGAGCGCGGCCAGCTCGCTTTCCAACAGGGCGACCTGTCGCTCCAGCGTGGCGATGCGCGCTTCCTTGGTCTCGAGCACTGCGGTGAGCGTGGCACCCGCGCTGCCACCAGGCAGCCCGGCCGCGGCCAGCGCACGCTCCAGTTGAATCTGCAGCGCCCGCAGCGTGTCCGCCGTCGCCTTGAGCTCCTGCCAGTCACGCGAGACGGTCAGCCGCCGCCGCCGCCCGCCGCCACCGACGGCGGCCCCGCTCTACATACAACCTGCCTACTGCCGCGACGCGTCTCGTCTCGCCCCGCTGGGGCTGCGGTACGCCCGATACGCTATACGCTATACGCTACGACTGACTGTACACATTGCACATACGATAAACAGATTACTTTCCGTTGTCGTGACGACGCAGCCCCAGAAGGCGATCATGAAATTTTTGATACTAAATGATTACTTCAAACTAAATTCCCAATAACATTTACACGAGACGGTCTTCGCTAAGGTTCATGTGACGGGGACGTAATGAGCTGCTAAACATGCAATGTCGTGATTCATTTGTGTTCGTGTCGTTTCAGTTTATTTTTAAGTTTCTTCGTGTTTGGCCGAATCATTTGGATTTATTTTGAGTTTCAATTTTTGTTTCGTCGATTGAAGTGTGGTGATACAGAGGGAGAAGAAGAAAATGGTAAACTAGTGCTCAGGGAACAAGCTCGAAGTGTCACAGAAAGGCTTTGAAAGACTGTGGAAGTGAAGAGTAAGCGAAACTGCTCAGAGTAGAATGAAGCCAAAGGACAAAGTCGATCATAGAACATGTAACAGGCGTCGCGACAATCACATTCGGCTTAAGAAACAACAAATGAATGAAATGAATCTATCAAGAGCAACTCTAAGAGTAACAGTAACAGACAAAGGTATCACAAAATAAAACGCCCATGTGGAGTACAATACACTTGATACATAAACATGAGAAAGCATAGTGACGTGCACAATACGACTAGGTGCGGGAGACACATTCTATAGAACAGCGTAGCCGATTTTCCAAGGATCCTGTCTTTCTCGGTGGTGATATGGAAAATGAGCCAAACTGAATTTACATGCAACAAAGACACCATTCCGCAACGTTTCGATAATTACCTGTTTTTGTGCCATCGCTTGCATTTGTTGAAACATTTGCCTTTCCTCCTCTTTACCTGAAATGTATTTACCGTTATATTTCTTCATCCGTCTGACAAGTTCGAGTTTCGCGGACAGTTTCAATACTACGTCTGATTGCTTTATTACATACCCATTCCTTTATTTTGTAGCATTTCAAGTAACTTTTTGATACTTTCATCTCTCGCTTGTAGAGTTTGTTTCTGTGTCTCAATCCGCAACTCTAGTTCCTGTTTTGAAATATCGTGACATTTAATTAAAAATTTCAATGGCTATCCACCGGAAGGAACACTATTTTCTTGCAAGCTATGAACAGTTTTACCTATATCTCCATCCCTCTCACCTTTATGGTGTCCCTTAATATTGCTATCTCTCTCTGTAGGTGTTCGTTTTCAGCGTACAAAGCCTCTAACTGTTGTTGCAGTTCAGGAGCGGGTTGACGCATGCGCAATCTCAATTCTTCCTCCAATTGTCTTACCAGCATAGCTTGTTTCTGTAAAGGAAGAAAGGCGTAATAATATATCTAGGATTGTGTTTTAGGTACCTATTGAAAGAAAACGCGTTCAAAAAGATATCAGCAGAATGTACTTTTAATCATTTAAAAGTATTATAATATTACCGAAATATTCGGCATTTATTCAGTGATTCTATTATTGAAATAAAGACGTTTACGTTCTGCCATGAATAAGATCCGTGGGCAGATATTAACGTGATTTATTATACATGATGAAAACGAGTTATTTTTATCTCGAATTTTACATCTTTTTAAGTTGAGATATTAAATTTCGAAAACGCAAATAACTTATATTCAGGTGTAGGTATGGATTTAAACTACGCGCTCTAGGATTCAGAGGCGGCAATTTAAACTGAGGCTGTTGCTTAGACACCTACGCAGCGAGGAGGTATCGAACACCTACATTTGTAACGTAGGTGGAAGTATAATAGTTTAGTTTCATTTTAATGTTATTTATGACTGCCTTGTCGTTGGTCGCGCTGGTTGCAAGTGCGACTGCCGATCGCGAGTTCCCGGATTCGATTCCCGGGTCGAACACTAAAAAAAATTTCTAATTTAGATTTTCTAATAGTGGTTCGGAGTCTGGATATGTATGTGTCTGATGCATGGCAATAGGCTCACCACCTATTCCATAGTGGGACGTAAACGTGGGAGTGTTCTGCATTCCTCTGTCTAATTATTAGGGGATTACAGACGTGAAGTAACGTTTTTATTTATCCATTTATTTTAAGGTGCCACCCACACCGAATACACAGGAATTTCTTATTGTTTCTATACAGATAAATAAAGTTACAGCAAATAAAATGTAGAATTCGTGTTACTCTAATTACACGTGAACGTGAATTTGGGTCGAAGGCTGTTTATAAAAAAAAATATGATTTGAAAAATCCGTAAGAGATCTGGCGTTCACTATAATAATAGTCTAAATAAGGTAGTCTAAGTTCAAATAACACATTTGACGTGTATTGATCGATTGTGTTATCTGTGAAGTCTGCCACGCCCGCACTTGGCCAGCGTGGCGGACTACGGCCTTAACCCTCTCATTCTTAGAGGAGACCCATGTTCCGGCAGTGGAACGATAGAAGGGTTGATATCCAATATGATATCGATCGATTGTGTTATTACTGGACCAGTGTATGATTTGTATGGACGAATGATTTAATCTATTCGTTTGTATAGACGTCTAACGAGTAATATGTGAGCACTATTTGCCATTGAACTGTGAATGTTATAATCTACAATACATTTCGTGAGTCAGCCGTGGCAAGCGATACACAAGTTGAAAACTTTGTCGTCAATCACACCGCCAATAAACTTCACTCACACAATGAACTTCAACAATATTCATGGGCTCGATTCATGTAACTATGTAGGTTAATTGTACATATATTGAGGATGTTATGGATATGAAATTTCGGATACGGATTGGATACGGATAAAGGAATAATTATAAAACGGGATGCGGATACGGATACGAAAATGAAATCATTTCGTATTATCCGTTAGTTTTGGACAATTTCGGTTATGGGTATTTATGCAAAGGACGCGCGCGGCTCATGTCTGAACCGTTCAGAAACAATGTGCCATAGCGTGTCTCATTTTGATTCCGCCCCTGTCCAAAATTATCCGAAACTCTTATACTGGATTCGGTTACGATTACGGGTAGACTTTTATATCGGGTATCGGATAGTTTCGGTTATGGTTCCAGAGTTCCTTAACATCCCTGTTGTTAACATTAAACGTAACTTAAGTCTATAATCCCCGCAGAGGTAGGCAGAGGTATGTAGAACACTTCCACGTTTCACCACTTACGTTTACTTCCCATTATGGTGAGCCCGTTGCCATACATTGGGCACGTATCCAAACTCCGAACCACTACTAGAAAATCTAAACTAGAAAATTTTGTAGTGTTCGACCCGGGAATCGAACCCGGGACCTCCCGATCGGCAGTCGCACTCGCCACCAACACCATCAACGCGGCAGTCAAACATTGTACATTAGTTCACATAAAACTCAATGTATGTAGTATACAAAGTAATTTTGATCGTCGCTCCGACAAGGATTTACGTGATCATATCATTATTTCAAATAACCTTTTCTCAATAAAAATATTTAAGGCAAAGATATTTCGCCCTGTACAGGCTGTTCGAAAATTTAATTAAGAAATATTGACCGAAATGTTTTATTATACATTACAGTTTTAATTTCGCGGTGACAGAAAAAACTGCCAACTGTTTATCATATTTGTTTCTATGAAAAACTGTTATCTTTTTCAATGTAAAAATATATATTAAAAGAACGTCGCTATAAATCGATTTGAAGGATGCAATTATACCATATGGAAATGTGAATTAACTTTAATATCATAAGAGATGTAATAAAAAGTATAGTATTACATTTGAACGAGTATTGCATAGTTCATAAAAGTACCGTACATTTTTATTACAATGATGTTTGTTTAATGTTTATGTGATTATAAATAATATTGCAACACGTTTATACAAAAATCACATTAAAATTAAGAATATTAAAAATATATAACTATAGAATAAATACGAAACGCGATTAAAACTGTAAGGCGGTCGTTTGAAGTGGAACTTTGCATAAACGAGTACATTCAAGCGTTCCACAGGAGCTGCGTGGGGAAGTTGGCGCGGGCGGAGCGACGTCATTACATGGAGAGTGGGCTTGTTAGGATGTAGATAGCTACACTTCACCAGTGCTAATATGCTCGTTGTTTCTTTATAACTGGAATGTAGTAATAATAACTACAGATATAGGTAGTTAACAGTTATGACGAAATGAGTAAAATTATTTTTGACTTGGCAAGTGGTTTGACAGCCTCGTTGGACGAGCGATTGCAAGTGGGACTGCTAATGGGTAGATCCTGGGTTCTTTCTATTTGTCTCCGTCAGACATTTTTGTCGTTATGTATACTAGTAGCATTTTATCTGGATTTGTGTTCGGTGCATAAAAATACGCTGACGTCCTATTCCATGACGGTACTTGAACACAACTGGCGCAACGTGGGAGTGTACTATACAGTTCTGCCTACTTCTTCGGGGATGGCAGACGTGATGTTACGTTTTTAATAAAACAAGTATTTTATATTTGCAAAGAATTAACAAAGTAAAAATATTATAGTGATTATGATAATATTAATATCTGACTATATACTAAATGTATTGTATGTACATATAAATAGATTTTGTCATTTTATTCTTGTTAAAGCCGTCTTGTCTTGTTAGTGCCATAAAAATAGGCACAGGAAAATAAACCATAGACATGAATGAAAGCACATATCATCCCTCTATGCAGTCTTTGTTTTGAGTGTACTATATTCCTCTGCTTAACTCTTCGGTGATTACGGCCGTGATGTTACGTTTTATGCGATTCCTGGGTTCAAATACTAGCATCCATTACTTTATTTACAAACATGTGGATTATAGAGTGGTTTATCGCTAGAACAATAACGCCAGATCTGTTAAGAGCCAACGAAAAAAAAAAATTGTAATATTCCCAGTTATAGAAAAGCCACATATCAAAGTTCAAATGTAAAAACATAACTTAGAGCATATGTCCACGAACTTCAATTCTATATTTTACGAGCTCAGATATTTGTTGGCGCATTGCCACGCGGCAGTTGTCGGCAGGATTGAAAGTGATTTCAATTAGAGCCTGCGTATAAATTTTGAGAACATCCCCAACTCTATGTTGGTAGAGTATTGGACCTGAAAAAATCGTACTATTTCAAACGTTGTAGTACGTGGAAGCAGGGTATGTAACATAACATCACGCCTGTAATCCCAGAAGAGGTAAGCAGATGAATTCATAACATTCCCGCGTTTCAACAGTTCCGTTTACGTCCCTCTATGGATTAGGTGGTGAGCCCATTGCCATTTATCGAGCACATATCCAGACTCCGGACCACTACTAGGAAGATTTAGATATATATTACAATATTTCAAATGTATTAGCTAGAGCATGTATGATTTTTAAGATGCGAGTCATCATCTTCATTATCGTACTGTACGCCCACTGCTGAACATAGGGCTATTTTACGAGATTTTAATAATTCCCATAATTCCCACGCTGGACACGTGGGTTGGAGATACAAGTCATTTCGTTCTAATCAATAAATTTGTTTATGATTTTAAGTGACTGAGGTTTAGATCATACTGAACCCGTTTAAATAATATGTTTTGTCAATACAACGGTTAATATATTTTTGCATCTTTTGATATTTCACAGCAAAGCTGCTTAGCAAAAAATTATGTTCTTAGGGTGAAGAGGCTGATTTTTATAATAAAAAAAATAATAATGAAATAATCTTGGTCACGAATTATACAAATAGTATTACAATCACTGAATTAATTTTATTAAAAGAATTTACTACTCTATTTTTCTCACTTAAAAGCGTTCCCAAATCCAGGCCAATCGAAGACGATACGACACAAATATGAATAAATTTTATCACAAATTATGGTTATCGAGTGTTGAAATCAATACTTTTGGTACATTGTCACCGAATCTTTACGACCGAACGATCCATAAAGCCACTCATGAAACTGGATCACGTGTGCCTTAATACGACAAAGGATATGTCGACGACACTCTCTACGACTGTTCATTGGTACGTAAAATGCAATAGACGGAGGAATATGTAATCTTTTATGAAATTTTTAGGGTGCGGTACTATCGTAGGTATTAAGATGAGTAGCAGTAATAGCAGTAGTAGTAGGAATAGCAGTAGTAGTAGGAATAGCAGTAGCAGTAGAATGAGCAGTAGTAGAAGTAAGTCACGCCCCAGAAGAAGAACAGTAGACCAATCTCATCACTCTCTTCGTACATGCAAGTTGGTTTGCGAGCAATGAAGCCTGTAGTATTTATAACATTAATAATATTATTGGACCAACTTATTAAATTATTGTATCAACAATTAATCACTAAAACCATTCAAGAAATGCTCAAATTTTTCCTTTGTCAATCGCAAAGACGGATAAGACGATAAAAACGTTGAAAATGTTGAATTACACAGATAGGATGAAAAGGAAAAAGTTCAAAGAAAACGCGACAGGGGAGATAGAGAAATTAAAAGGAATTAATCAAGCCAAAGAGCTGTTCAGCGTCCTGCCAAGTTATATTTCCTTTCCCACCTGAAGTCTTGAGTGTCTGAAGCGGGATGTTGTAGGAAATTGTGTTGTGGGGTGTAACTGCCACACATAAGTTGTCTTGGTTTGTTTACTTGTTTCTGTACTTCCGTGTCTCATTCTGTTTACGGAAATCCAAAGTGGCACACGACGCAACAATCTATTTTCTTGTGTTTTTTTCAATTTATCTTCGTGTCTTTTAAGGATTAGCTTCCTCTTCTGTTTATTTAGTAACGGCCACTGGTAAAGGGAGCTCCCTTTAACGTGTTCGGATTTTTTTTATTTCATTTTAATTGAATTACTTTGGTAAAGTAATACCGAAATACGCCAAGTGGCTGGTAAGGGTCGAATGCAATGGACGGGAATAGCTTGATGATGAATTCATGTTGACGATGAATTCCATTTATTTTAAATCTTGAATTTATTACATTCGATCTAACAAAGGATCGGATAAATTGGTAGAGAAAATGCACATAAAAAGGAGTCACGGTTATAATGTTCAGAGACCGGATGGTGCATAAGAAAAAATAATTTGTTAAAGTTTTATTTGAATTAAAATGTGTGCTGTAATTACAACAATAAATAAACCAAACGTAACTCTGCAAAAAACGTATTAGCGTTGGTCGTCAGTTATTTTTTGCTTTGTATAAAAAAAAAAATCCAAATGAAATGGTTGCGTTGAAACGCAGTTTGCGTGTGCACTAATTTACTTTGTGTATTCGACACGTGCACTGTGATGAAGGCGACGTGAAAAGGTTTTGAAAAGTAAAAAAAAAATGATTTACGGTGTGTTACAATATACATGTTACGTTTTATATAAAATATACATAGATTACATAATAAGACGCCAGTAATCCCAGAGGCACTGCTCTCCAACGACGGGTTGTACTCTCCACTGTACAACCCGACATATGCACCCAGGACCAGTCGATCGGCAGTCGCGCTAGCAACCAACAAGAGCAATGAGCCAAATTAAATAAGTAATTTAATAATAACTTGCAAATTAAAAATAAAACAAAGCCTCGTTGGTCGTGTTGGATGTAAGAGCGACTGCCGATCGAGAGATCCCGGGTTCGATTTCCGAGTCGAACAGTACAAAATTTTCTAATTTAGATTTTCTAGTAGTCGTTCGGAGTATGGATATGTGCCGGATGCATGGTAATAGGTTCACCACCTATTCCATAGTGGGTCGTAAACGTAACCGGTGAAACGTGGGAGTGTTTTGCATTCCTCTGCCTACCTCAGGCAGGATTACAAGCGTGATGTTGCGTTTAAAACAAAATTAGTGTCCATTACGGTCATGCAACGAAAACAGCTGAATCCTGACTATATGAGTTTACGTTCTGTTCTACTTGCAAAATTAATCTTAACTGTTTCTCCTTAACAAGAATGCACAGTCATATTGTATTAATTGATTGTAATCGAACACGCCGACCGCGTACAGCTGTAATGCTGATTAAGTAAGCAAACATGATCTTGTATTTCGTGCGACGTAGCTCTCAACTAAAGGTATCTGAGTCTGTATTAATTAAAGTATACCTACCAATTGAACTCCTTTGATATGAAACGAAAGAATTTCGATTCTGTTGACGCCGCGCTCAATAGT
>DWEI01004206.1:0-11923 GCA_018245875.1 Mysoria ambigua | reverse complement strand
ACTTGGTTGATATGAAAAGCGAATTAAACATGCAATATTTATTTACAATACACGATCACTGCACTACAAAATGACACAAGTGACAGCAACACGTATGTACATTACTCGGAACTGGTTATTTGCAGTATTAAAATGTTTATTCTAATAGACACAAAGATTTAAGAGTAAGTTTGTTTGTGTTGTGTCGGCCGGGCGGTACGCTCTAAGGCTGTTAGGATGTTGAATAAGTTTCTGAATTAAGAGAACTGAAAGTTTTCTCATCTCGAGATTACAGCAAAGTGTTTACCGTTTGGCTGTAGGATGCGGCCGCGACGCGACACCCCTCTCTAGGCACGTAAAGTTACAATGTCGACGATTTTGTAAGACGTAATATATTTCTCATTAACTTTTATCTTTTCAATTATTACTACAAATAATTACTTTGCAGTAATAATCCATATACCTACGTATAATTCAAATTGTGTTAAGAAGCAAGAACGCAAAACAAATTGCAAGCATCTCACGAACAAAATTTATTATTAAAAAGGATATTTCAATTCCCTTCTATTTTATGTTGGTTGATAGTTAAAAAAATTATTCGACGGTGTTACGATGAGTTTTTATAAGTAAAATATATCGATGTATAGAGAAATCCCTCGCGGTAACATAGGTATTTTCATAAAATATTTGCGTGAGTGTATCGCACCTGAGGCCGGCGATGTCGCTGCACTCTAACTTGCCGTGATTTACGCAAACAAAAGCCACTAACAAATATTGAAGTAAAAAGGTGAGTTAAAGATATGGGTGTCATTATGTATAAGGCGTTCAGTCTCGTGGTCGGGGAGGGGTGATTTTTCCTACTTTACCTCGCCTTTCTTTAGCTGTTGTATAAATTCTTAAATATTACGCGGCAAATGTTTGAATAAAGAATTACGAAATCCGCTATAAATATAAGTAGATTTCACATGAATATAAAAGTCGATTACATTCTAATAATAAATAGAAGATATATTTTGTAGGCAGAATAATTGGCACCTGATATAGTAAGTCGGAATAAATGTTTAGTTTTAAATATTTTTCTTTAAATTAGGTCTAAGGGCACTCAACGCATTTTTATTTGGTGACTTCTATATATATAAAATTGTTATATATGTAATATGTTTGACAATGTTCATGTAACTGTAGACCTGTAATCCCCAATGAGGTAGGCAGAGGAATGTAGTACATACACCAGATGCCTTCATGGAATAGGCGGTGAGCTTATTACCATACGCCGGGCACATTTCCGGACTCTGAGACTCTATTAGAATCTCATTTATATATGACAGTGCCCGACCCTGGATCCGAGGCCAGGACCTACTGACCGGCAGCTGCACCGGCCACCAACACAACCAACGATCCAGCCGTGCACGCGACGTACGCGAATGTACATTTGTGCTCGCGAAAGCTTTATCTCACTACTTGTCTCAGTATTTTGTTAAAAACCGTTTACAAAGGATGAGCATTTTTTGTTATCAGTTTTTTAATTAGTTTTACCCACATAAATATAAACGTTTCCTTTAAAGAAAAATACGCTCGTCTGGCTTAGACTGCGCAATAGATGAAGAGGTAAATAAATTTATCTTAATACCTAGCACGAGAATTCAAATTAGAAAATATTGTTTAAAAACTCAAAGATCGATATTTTAATCATGCCATTGGTTATTCAATATTTTTCAATCCTTTTACAGGTCTGCTTAAACAAATATTAAGGCATATTCGACGGGCACAAAGCATATTTAAGAAATTATGTTATTTTTTTTCTATTCTGTCGTCAAGTTCTTTATGGGGTAGGCAGATAATATATCCCATACGATTTATCATACTAATACGTTTTATCATACTCCAAGCTATTATTATAAAATCAAGGTTAGAAAAATCAAATATTGCTCGACCAGGGTTTTGACCTCAGGACCTTTTCATCGGAAATAATTATGGACATGATTATCGAGGCAGTAAAAGTAGTTATTAAAATATTAACGTGATTTAATATTAACCTGTTTGTCATTAAAATATTAACGTGAGGACAAGATAATATTTTTCCGGTACAGCGGTAAGTAAATATTACGTTGGTTATATATTTTGGGTCTATATCATTTGGATGTCCATCACGCGCAAAAATATCGCGGCGCCAAACACTCGATTATCCCTATCTATTAATATTTCTTTCTTTATTTTGCCTTTCAATAATGAAGAGATCCTTTTCGTTTATTACTTGTTGTATGATACTATCAAAAAGCTACAGATTAAAATCAAACATTGGCTCCGGTGCCACATAAAAACAAAATTGACGGTGAAATTTAAAAAAAAAAGACAATATAGCAGCCGCCAGCCAAAAGTCTGCTGCCCCCTTGCAGGTGAGGTAACATCCGCTACCTGGAAGAAGGTCGTAGGCAACGGATTGTAGCACTGTTACCGTCCGTTGGTCCAATTAGTGTAAGCACCTCGAAGTTTGATCGTGTTCTTTCCATAAATCACCTAGCTCTGAGTGTGCGTGCGAGTGAACACAGGCAGTTTTAGTCGCTCGTATCTTGTGGGAGGACCTTCAAGCGAACATTTGATCGTACACGAACACAAATAAAACAGTATCACGATTCTGTGGCGTTGGAACACTAAGACAATGTCAATACAGCGTCATGTTGCGTCGACGTGGCAAAAAAATCTTTTTGTATATTAAGAATGACAAAACGTAAATAGAGGATGCGAATGTTGATGGATGTAGGTGCCGAGGGAGAGCGAGGCTAATTTATTTGATCGAATAGGTCAGAATCTGGCTGCCGTGGACTCACATGTCTCCGAAAGCGGCTTGCCTTTATGATGAGCGTGATGACTGAAGACGAACACGGCAGGTCTGCCAGGAAAGTGATATTTGGCAATCGCCGCGTTCTGTCTATCCCGTAAAGGACGTCGCGTGAAGATATAATTTAAAAAACAGCATCATTATTTGGGAACGTAAAATATTGACACCGTTCCGGAAGATACAGACTATGTACGTGGAATGTAAACACGCCCCGTTTATTTGTACGGCGCATGTAACCAGCGCAAATTAAGACGTATCACGCACGCTAGTGCTAACATACTCTACCATATGTTTGTTTTTGCAATCCCGCACTCTTCCGATCACAACGTAACAAATAAAAACGTGATACTCTTTAAAGTTTCCATTACAAAAAAAATATTAAACCTAAAATGGTTAACCTCCATGTACCTAATCACATATCAAGCAATTCAAAGAATCACATTAAGGAACGTTAATTAAGCCAGTTCTTAATATTTTTTATAATAGCAAACAAAACATTTCCTACTTTTTAAGTTTGAAAGTGTGCTCGATATTTCACAACGTGGTCGGGCCGCGCTGGACGCCTACGCCTATGAATCAAGCACTTTAATTTCAGTAGGATGTCTATTGATTGCAGTTACTACTTTATACAGACGATGACCTCCAAATACATACTTACATATCTTCACGCCAGGTCCCTTACGGAATAAGCTGAATAAACAAGTGTAATTCTTTTTAAGACATGAGAAAATATTTTTAAATATATCAATTTCAATCGTAACAAGTGCACACGCATGGCGTTTGGTGGGTGTCAGTAGAGAAACGTGCACACAATTTGCATACTTATTTACCAAACAATTCATAAACTCGAAAAATAAAATTAGATTTTCCGTCAACTTTAATTTAAAGAGTTACAAAGAACTATTGAGGTATTATACTTACATGCTAATATATGACATGATGTGTAATAATAATAATAATAATAAAAATATCTTAGGGCATTTCCACACACGGTCGTTTGGTCACAAAGTAAGCGCCAAGAGAGTTGGTATATGGTAACCAGGCAGCTGATAAACTACATATGTACAGATAAATGCATACTTAAATACATATATTTTTTACATCCAGACAAAGACAGAACAAATACTTGTCACAGAAATTTTTGAGTGGGAATCGAACCCGCGAGACCCCCCCCCCCCAATTGTCAGGTACCAACAGTCATATATGTAATTCAATAATGACAATTGAATATATATAAACGTAAACGCAATTCACGCTTGTAATTTCCGAAGGGATAGGCAGAGGAATGCAGAACATTCACACGATTAACCGGTTACGTTTACGTCTCACTACGGAATAGGTGGTGAGCCTATTGCAATACATCGGGCTCATATCCAGACTCCGAACCAATAATAAAAAATCTAAATTAGAAAGTTTTGTAGCGTTCGACCCGGGAATCGCACCCGGGATCTCCCGATCGGCAGTCGCACCCGCAACCAACACGACCAATGAGGCAGTCAGAAAGAATATATATGTATAAGATTGTCTTAATAAGAAGTGCTGAAAAACGTATTGTATATCCGCGATATTTTAACCTTAAGTCTTATTTGAAAAATTAAATTATACATACCTAAATACTTTATCGCAGAACACGAAGTAGAAAGAAATAGAAGCCTATTTCTAACTAACTGACTTATCAGTCGGCGCGAGCGATTCCCTATTTTAATCTACACGTGAACACCATTTTCCGACACAGCTTACTGAATTTCTATCAACAAATTGAATTGCCGCTCACTAATTATCTGATCGATTTATAAATCACGACTTTACACTGAGACCGGTGACGTTTCGATTGCGTGTGAAAAAATATCATAGACAACGACGGGAAAATAACGTCAATTGTAACATGAAAGTTAATTGTTACAAGTGATTTTCTTTGTTTACGTCACGCTTTCAAAAATTGACGCCGCCATTTCTGGGAACGGCACGGGCGGTTGCGATATATTTTTAGAGGTGGAAGTATTAGGTGATGTTCAAACTGGCTCAAAGAGCTTTGCTGTCCGGTACAGTGGCACGGTGGCACGCGCGCGCGGTAGGCGGGCGGCGGCACGCCGCTCGCGAGCTGCGCCCACCTGCCGCCTACTGGTGTTACAGAACACAACTGCACTGCTTAACTAACACTATACCACATTGCTACTACAAATACAACTTGTTGTTCTGTCAATGTGCGTATTGATTTTACAGTCGGTGCTATATACCATATATTAATATGTGTATACAGAATATATAAACACATGTTAACATATATTAATGTGTGTTTGTATTTTGTACTACAACATTATTGCTAACTGTCCCATGAAGTTATGCTACAATATATATCTTACAATAATAGATTTTTCTATTCCTATAACTGTACTGTACTCTACTCGAAATATGTAAAGAAATATGTAGATAACAACGTGGACGGTCATTAGAGAACTATATCGTATTCCCTGTTATATATTTCTGACTCGACCATATTTAAATCTTATGTCAATCATAATGTAGTACAAAATTAATGAACCCCGGGAACAACACTATTCGTCCTCTGAGAATTTTCAATAAAGAGTGATGTTTGTTTATGACTCATCGTTAGTAGAGTGCACAGGTATAAAATTTCACGTCACTAGCATTTTCGAATTACCATCAACGTAGCCCTGCTCACCCTTTTAACGAAATGTAATTCTAGGAAATGCTACAAAATGTATTTATTCTTTTAATACATACATATTTACATACACATGTATCTTTCAAATAATATAATATATTGAATATTTTTTTAAGTAATGGCAAATATTAATAAGCATATATAAACTTTCGTCTTTGCCATTTAAAACATTTTGAAAAGAAAAATATAATGCAATTGAACTTTCAAGTTACACGTCCTGGGATGACTTTCCATGGTTCTTAATTAATACATGTATTTATGTAATTCTTTCAAAGACGAGTTTTCTAATATTCATTGATTGGGCCTCTATTTTAATGAAGACAATGTTATAGAAATATTTATATAAGTTTTATTAACACTGTTTTATTAAAAATGGAGATTTTGTGAAATAAATAACTTAGGACACGTACACACGTGGCCATTTGAAAGCGCACTTCGCTTTCAAATGGCCACGTCAGGGCTCGTCAGGGCCTGTGATATAATAATCAGATATAATATATGTGATATCTGCTTATATATACGCTCATTACATAAATGTTTGTTCTTAGCATAAATATGTATTTAATAAAACAAACCGTTGTAGTTGAAATATAAATTGAAAGTAATGTAGGTACGCAAAGTGCCGCAAATTGTCTAATTATAACGACATTAATAAATTAATTAAGACTCTCCTTTTTGTAGCACAGCTGTGCAAAAATATTTTCCGCGGTACAACAAAGGGAGGTGCGCTGATACCGCGTGAAATTATGTTCCATAAAATGAAGTCGACATTTTTTTATGCCGCTTTGACGTTCAAAGTTAATTCAATTTATTGTCTCTCTTAAAACGAAACTCCGCCGTAATGATATTTGTACGGTTCACCTACGGCTCGGCGACGGGCCCGAGCAGCCAGTGCAGGAGCGCACCGGCGCCTAAGTGATTCGATACACTTTCAATATGTTTCATTAGTGCACACCGTGCCGCTTTATTCAATCACACAGCGAGCGCCGAGCGCCGACTCGCGCGACGCCACGCGGCCTATCCGCGCACTTCACTCCATTCTCGCATAATCAGTTTTCCTGTTCAAAATGCGATACACAAGCAATTTAAATGAGCATACCTTGTTTGTTATGTTGCGCTTTACCGAGATACATTTTCCATCGCTGAGTGCATGTTGCGGCAACTCGTCTGGTTAGTCTGGATTTTACTGAATTTTCATGTAAAATATTCTGCGGGATGTGATTGCAATTCCAATACGATAGGAAATCATTGTCGTGACTATTTTATTGTCCTCGGTCGGTAGTCGTCGAATGTTTCCGTCGCGCCGCTTCTGAGGAGGAACCGCTTCTTCTCGAACGCTATCTACGTCCTGTATAGCAGGAAATGGTAATTACCGCCTAATCTCGCCCGGAGCGCAGGGCGGCCCGACGTCCGGATATGAACTTCCGTTATGAACAATTTAGCGCGCGAAATTGGACGACGTTACGTCCTGCATTCACGTGAATCAGATGATACGACGCACATGTGAATCTGCACCGGTCCAGCGTGTAACGTATGCACAGCCTGCAATCGTTTTGCTCCATTCACGGCGGCGATTTGCCTTTGTGAATAAGTTAACTCGCCCCTACTGAATACGAATCGCGCGAAACCTTTTAACGGGACTGTCTAGGAAATTGCAGCTTTACTCAATTTAAAGAACGACGAGAAAAAAGTAATCCCAAAACCCATTTCGCTTCAGAAAAAAAACTTTAATCATAACTTGAATGGAAAAAGCAATTCACCTCTAAGCTATAACTTCCAGGACAAATTCATAACTAGTTCACTTAGATAACGCGTCGCTTGCTCGTTTATTACACCTCATTTATAAGTATATTAGAAATCTATTATGCATTATGTTTCTGCCACGGTCTGAACATTATGTGTGCATGTAGGTGATGTGGTTAAGGTATGATCAGAAGCAAGATAATATTAAAATTGATTTTCTAACAAAAGGCATTATTCCAAAGTCTACGCTTATACAATACGTCAAGAACATTTAATTTTTATATGACTGTGTACCTATAGTAAAATGCGTTTGATACTAATAACTTTAAAGGATCCAATGTTTTCAATGCGGCCGTTTAAGTTACATATAAGTACAGAAACATCCAAGATCGAACGGAATATGTAATTCGTCATTCCATTTAATGCTTCACAGTGAAAAACGGCCCTCTGTGACAGACTATGCGCTGCTGACTGACTAATTCGTAGTGACAGTCTTGCGTTATGGGTTGTACATCTTAGCATTCATTTAATAAAAGTTTTTAAAAAAAGAATTTCTTGGAGTCCATCAATTTATAAGCGTTGAGTTTGGACAGAAGAACAGGAGAAAGGACAAGACATAGAAGAACCTAGGATTGTTCTATTGCAATGTTGTTTTAAGGATTACAGTATTACGACAATGTGTTTTTCAATGTAATCATAATGTTTTAAATTTTATTCCTTCAGATAAGGGTAATTTAATAAAAAACAATCATATCTAAACTCTATTTAAAGCTAAAATGCGTCTAAAGATATGTATATATAGTATACGTAAATGAGCAGAAAATTTTCTACAATGCTGTTGATATCCTGCGATGCGATCTCATACAAGGAAATGAGACTCCGTTATATCCGATTCTATTTCATACACAGTCGCTTCTGTCGGCATTTAGCAGTGGCATCGTACATCTATACGGATGTATCTACACCCGGAAACCTAAGCTAGATCAATGATACATATACTTAGCACATTTGTAGCTATGTATAATATAGATATTTAGTAATAAGTGTAAGAGACGTTCGTTCTATGTATCAAAAGAAATGTTAGTAACCGGTTTTTTGAAAAAGAAAATTAGTAAATATTATTAAAAAATATATATTGCCTTCTTTTATTTACATCTTCACTAGCCGATAGTACAACTGCAGATCGAGAGGTTCTGGGCTCGATGTCTGGGTCAAGCAAAGTTTCTCCTGACTTGTGATTTATATGGGCATAGGGTAACTTCAAATTCCATAATTAGAAAAAACACAGCATTATACTTCACTCCTTAGCTTATCACTTCCGGGAGATAGAGGTGTGATATTGCGTTAACATCATTAAATTCATACATTTTTTTAATTTGAATATATAGAAAAACAAAATAGTATATCTTGGGCATACAAATTTAAGTAACGTTCGAATTTATATTATTTAAAATTTCTAAAACCGATGGATCAGTATTATTACTAATTTCATGCTGACCTTGCTGAAATCATGATATAAAATAGTACCACGAGAATAGCAGAAGTCACTCGATGAATAATTTATTCATTAAGTGGTACAAATATGTCAATACTAATGCTACGAGATGTGTAGTTGGGTGTTTCTGTTTACTATATATCAGTGTTAGGATCCGTCTCAGTCTGTAGCGTCTTGTTGATTGTTACGCTCTCGTGGAACCAACCACAAAATGTCGAGACGGTGATTTCCGGTTTGAATCTGGCTCGCGCGGAACTTCGAATTTACATTTAACACATTTGACGATTACAGTAGTTAATGGGTTTTTATCAATATAAGTAAAATTATATATAAACATAATGTAGTATTTATAGATTGGCTAGTTCATGTGGTAGTTGCGAGCGTGATTGATGAGCAAAAAGTTTTCGATTCGATACTCGGCTCGAGCAAAGTATTATTGGTGTTTTTTTGAAACTTTCCGTCTGGATTTCTTATTGTGCCCGGTGTCTGAGAATAAGCTCCTCCGTTTATCATAGTTGCAATATATTACATTCCTCTGCTTACGGTTCCGGGAACTACGGGCGTGATTTTATTCTTAGTAAAACGATTTAAGCGAAATAATAAATGACTCTTTTAAATTGCAACTAATTTCTAAGAGGACTGTAGGAATAGGATTACTGGTGTTAGTACAACACCTTAGAGAGGGAATGAACCAGTTAGTGGTTATTTTGTAATATCCCGCGATAAAGCAAGTATAATGGTGTACCACTCAGCTAGTGTTGTTTGTGGGCGCTGCGCAGTGTATGAAGGTATATACGATACACCATTACATACACTAGAGATGTAACGAATGCTAGTTTTTGAACATTCTCGAATGCGAATGCGAATATCTCCTACCGACATTCACGAATGCGCACGCGAATATTCAGTTGTAGATATAACTTTTCATATTTGTTATTTTTTGTTTACATTTCGTTATATATATTTTGTGTTAAATCTCTAATGAAAATTTGCTTATTAAGCTTCATTGCTCAAAGTAACGTATATAAAAAAATAAAACCAAATGATAAATTGAAGATTGATCATGTGATTACTAGGTTGTTACTTTGTTTTGTATTAAAAATCATCGCAAATGAATGACACATTGTTTTTTTTCTTCTGAATTCCATATTCGCAGAAACTTTACGAATGTGAATGCGAATATTCAAAAATATGCGAATGCTAATATTTGCTACCTCACTAATATCTTATAACACAGAATATTGCCAGTAATTTTAAGTTAACTCTTATAAAATAAGGTTGATCGCCAGGTTTTTCTGCTGATAGATCTATTCAGACAGAAGGCTAGCTGTATTTATCGTTGCTTTAAAGCACATCGAAATATAGCAACATCGCTTTAGAACTTGATTTTCGGATAGCTGATTTCAGTACTTACAACTGTAACATCCTGTAATGATTTTTTTTTATGTTATGTAAATTGCAAAAGTTTTAAGCATATCATGCTCACAAAAACAAGAAACTGTTTTGACGCGAAGACTATTGATCGTGTTCATCAATCTCTTTCGAGATCGTATAACAGCGTTCAGAAGCGATATTTCCTTTATGTTGAAATAGTTCTTTACAACATTTCTGGAATATTATTATTATATCATCACGCCAGTTCCTTTACGGGTTTGGCAGAGACAAAAATATTTCTATTCTTTCAGACTCGTCAGGCTGGTAATAACAATAAAATAAATTAACATAACCTTGACTGTCTCGTTGGTCATGTTGTTTGCAGGTGCGACTGCCGATCGGGAGGCCCGAGTTCGATTCCCGGGTCGAACGCTACAAAAAAATTCTAATTAAGATTTTCTAGTAGTGGTTCGGTGTCAGGATATGGGCCCGATGCATGGCAACAGGCTCACCACCTATTCCCTAGTGGGACGTAAAACGTAACTGGTGGATCGTGGAAATGTTCTGCATTCCTCTGCTTACCCCTTCGGGGATTACAAGCTTGAAGTTGCGTTTAACATAAACTCATTTTTGCTCTTAATCACTGTATTCATACATCATTATTCATAATACAGTGCAACGTGAACTTCTCTTATAAATGCCATGTAGGTAGTACAATTATAGAGAAATTTAACGATTCTGCAAATGTAAATTCTGGCCGCAGTTCGAGGTGGGCTAATGACCGCCATTCATCGCGATCTGCGCTGATACGAAACTATTACAGCATCCGCTGTCCTCGTCATCCACATGCTATGGACTTAATCTTGTCAGGAAATCGCAGATCGGTTATCTTCTGGTCATCAATACACGATCATTCAATGTGCCGTGAGACGTATATTCGACCTGCGTCGAATGTGTTGAATCTGTTTCCATTGTATCGTGGCCAAGTGTATGCAAATTTTGGGTACTATTCGGGCGAGGCTAATGACCGCTATTCAAAGCGATCTGCGCAGTTTCGTAATGATTTGTCGATTTAGTAAAGGCTTTTCCAGTTTTCCACAGATACCAATTGTTTAGAGCCCGTTTATTGGGATATACCCATTTTTTATATTAGGCTACAAGATTATTGTATGTCTTTTAAACATGATAGTTACAGTTTTACTTCTGAACTATAAATAACTCATTACTGGTGAAAACAGATTATTACATTCCTTGGCCAACCTTTTTGGGAACGTACAAGCGTGATGAAATTTTATAACATCAGTTATGTATAAATACATACATCGGATGTCACGGTGAGACCGTGTGAGGAGTGGATTGTAATACCTTTTGTAACCAAGCGGCCGCATTGCATGGTTGGTTGGTTACAGTGCGCACATGTTTTACGACCCTCATATGTCGCGATCTGAGCTAATATGAAGCCATTATTGCGCCACAAACTTCGCTCGTCAGCCACTATTAGTCAACCTCACCGTCATAAACTAAAGGCTATCGATCGATCCGTATCGACCTATGCATTATCTGCACCTACTCGTGTTACATTAATGTGCATTTTCGTAATCGACTTTAGTTAGCCCAGTAGTTGTAAAATTGGAAATATTTGTTTTTTTCCATGCAATTTTTTTTGCTCTATCCACAATACTATTGATACAAGTGAACGTAACTTCACGCCTGTAATCCCCGAAAAGGCCGGCAGAGGAATGCAGAACACTCCCACAATTCACCGGTTACGTTTACGTCCCACTATGTAATAGGTGGTGAGCCTATT